>RJWT010001301.1:0-49784 GCA_004365215.1 Cuniculus paca | reverse complement strand
CGCAAAAAAAAAAAAAAAAAAGAGGCCCCAGAGAGTCAGTTCTCCTCTTCCATGATATGAGGACACAGAAAAAGATGCTCTCTATAAACCAGCCAAAAAGAGTTTCACAGACATGAAGTCAGCCTGCACCTTGGTCCTGAACAGCCTCTACAGCTGTGAGAAATAAATTTCTGCTGTTTATAAGTCATCCAGTTATAAGTCATCCAGTCTATAGTGTTTTGTTATAGCACCTTGACTGGATGGACTAAGACCTACCTCCTGCACTCACTCCCTCCAAGTTGTCACACTTCCTGGCAGAAACTATCAGAGGTACGTTTGACTCAGGGTAGAACACAGGGATGTGTATCTGCCCTTTGGTCACCCTCCCTCATCCTCACAGTAGGTTTCCCAGATGCTAAGCACAGAATGGCCTCTATGATCACCAAGGTTACACTCCTCCTTCCCACCTTGAAATTCTCTCATGAGGCCGTAGGCAGGAAGACATCCTCTGCCTTGCTTAACAGAATTTGCCCATTGTGGCAATACCGTTCTTTTAGTTACATTTCCAGAATGATGAAAGTGGCTCCTCTATGTTACAATTTGGTACAATTTTCTGTAAGGGCTGACTCAGGAGATCATGATCCAGGCCCACACTGCATCACAAGTAAAGACCCTTTGCTCCTCTGGCCCTTAGAGTCAAGGAAATGGAAGGTCCAACACAGAACTCCCTTTTGTTGACTTCCTATCATGTGCCAAGTGTTTCACACTATTGTCTCCTTTCCTTGTCAATTGAAGCCAGTGAGGTAGTTATTAACTAGTATATTAGCCTTCTCATCACTGAGACACAATAGCTGACACACACAACATAAGGAGGAAAGATTTAATTTAGTTCATGGTTTCAGGAGATGTAGTACATGGTCAGCAGGCTCCAAGGCAAAAATTTCATGACAGAAGGGTGTGGCATGCAAAACTTCTGGGAAGCAGAGAAGGGGAATAGTGTCAGAGAGAAAGGGATCAGATATTGTACCCAAGGTCCATGACCCACCCAGACACACTCAGGGGCGTGGTTTACTAACTTTCTAGGCATTTCTTAATCCAATGAAGTTGACATATGAGGATTAATGCTCAAAACTAATACTGTCCTGTTTCCCAGAAACGGTCACCAGAGCAACCAAATGTTGTACAGTGATACCGAAAGTGTTCGAATCCTCTTTACCGTCTGGGTTGAGAGGCCTTTACATAGTCCTTTGTATGTTTCAATAATGTTTCTGGCCTTGTGTCTCCCCAAAGATAGCAGGGTAAATAACAACAACTCAATCCCCTTCTTTCAGTCTTGGCTTCACATCAACTAGCTACCGCATAGTCAGAAATGAGGATGGCAGGCCAAAGTGATAGAAGCATCCTGCAGAGGTCCCTCCCAATTCTGATTAGCTGGAGCATATTTGTAGCCCAGAAAACTTCTTGCTATTCTCTGAGTGCACACACACACACACACACACACACACACACACACACTTTTTTGATTAGTAAAATACATTCCCTGCACAGACACAAACCACAAATATGACGCACATCAAACTTATAAATTCAACCAGCAGTCCACACTGATTGATTCTGGCCTGTTTACATCTGGTGTTGCTGCTGATTTGGCCCCCTTCCTTTATGACTAGCAGATGTTCATGCCATATCTGTTGGTTAAATATTTTTTGTATCTTCTCTGATTCTGAAAAAAATGAAGCTCACACAAGTTAAATAATATGCTGAAAGAGCTTCTGCAGTCAGATGGCAGAGCCAAATTCATAACCAGGTCTGTCTAATTCCACTGGCCAGTGTTCTTAGGGCCAGTGCTCCATACATCGCGACTCTCTCTGCCACAGGTCCTAGTGGCTTTCTATGCACATATGACCCCTAGTGGCCACCCAAATGCACTGGCTCTCCTGCGATGGAAATTCAGTCAACTCTTTAACCACGGTTATGTACAATAAGGAAAGAATTCCAGGGAAATGCAAATAGTTAATCCCATTTTTGCAAATCTCATAAATTACAAAGGAACCATCTAGTCGTGTGTAAGATCCAGCACTTTTTTAATTTTTCGAACTGAATTATTGGTTCCTGGGAAAGAGTCATAAATAAACATGCTTTCTGATTCCACACCTTACACTGCTGAGCAGGAAGTGACCCTCATGATCTTAGGACAGGGGACCTGACTAAACACTGTCCAGATAAGACAGACACTAACTGAACAGAGATAGTAGCCAAGACCCAATTCTCCTGAGGAACAATGCCCAGAAGCAACAAACAAGCCATAGGTGTTAAGCAGCACTGTCCTGCAGGCCATGATGCCAAAGGGGTGGGAACCTGGGGGCTTGGCTGCCCTCACTCCTGTTTACTGCCTCACTAGGGCAGTGGTTCTCAACTGTGCTCCCGTCAACTGCCACAGCACCAGCTGGAAATCTGTGAGAAGGACAAATGCTCTGGCTCCACTCCATTATTGCTGGATTCACTGCCTTTGGGGCGTTTCATTTTGTCAAAATGTGTTAATTTACATATTAATGGGGTTCAATGAATCCACTCTTTAGCAAGTCCTCCATTTGATTCTGATGTATATCAAAACTCAAAAGCCAAGGCTCTAAAACTTCACAAAGATTCAATACAGTTTTAGGAAGATCTGTCCCTGGAACCAAGAGAAATTAGGAACAGTAAGCCTTGAAAGAGAAGCATTTCTGAGTAGGAGATGATATGAGAAAAGCATCAACTTTAGATGAGACAAGCATGAAGTAGGTCCCAGCTCAGCCACTTATTCACCACACGGTCTTGAGGGGGTCACTTACCATTTCCAAGAATCAGTTTCATTACCTGGAAAAGGAAAAAATGTAACCTGGCAGGGTGTCTGGCATGTGGAAGGTGTTAAAACAAAAATAACTGTTGTAATGATGCATTGCATCCATCAGCAACTGGTTATGACATGCAAGAGCCATTGAACACCTGTCTCTTCCACACGTAGACAATGGGGACCTCCACACACATGCAAAGGAAAGGATCACCTCCACCCTGGGGCAGGAGGAGGCTTCACTGGGCTCTGTATGTGCTCAGTGATGGTGAAGGATCAGTGTGATCTGAATCCACAGACACAGTTGGGGAGCAACAGATAGAGTCCAGCGCCAGATCTTTGCAGACACAGTGATCGCCACGGAAAGGCTGCCTCACTTCTTCACGGTACTAATGAACCACTCCTCTGAGAAACTTCAAGTGCCACGCTGCTGTGCACTGCAAAACTAATCAAGACTTTTATGTGCAAGCCTCCTGTCATCAGAGCAGAGCATGTCTCTACAAGAAAAATCAGTCCATGCCCAGGGCCCATCAGAGAAGGGACAGAGGAAAGGAGAGGACACAAAACATCCAGGGCAGAGTGGACACCTGGCACCTAGTGAGAATGTAGGGTCGGGCAAGTGTAACTCACAGCAGAGCTTTCCTATCTAACATGCATGAGGCATTCTCATGAACGTGCAGAATCTAATTCCAAACACGTGGATGGAGCCCAGCATTCTACATGTCCACAGGCTCCTGGGAGATGCTGATGCTGCACTTTGAGTAGCTCTTTTGATGATAATAACACTATTTAACGCAGACTTTTAAAGTCTGGATTGCAACTCTGGTTCTCAACCACCTTGCGTGATGTGACAGTGAGGCCCTGAGAAAGTTACTTAACCTCTCTGCACTTGTTTCCTGGTCCACAAAATGAAAGACTATGCCTGTTTCACAGAATTCTTTTAGGAATTCCACAAGATAATGTGCAGTAGCAGTTAGCGTAGGGTCTGCCACCTGGTCATCCCTTAAAATGTGGCAGCTGTGATGAACGTCCCCAACAATAACAGCAGCACAAAGGCAGTGAGGGCTGCACCGTCTTTAACTGGACACTGAAAGGACACGGGGTTTCCCAGTGCTTTCATTCTGTTGGTTCTCTAGCTCCATCTCTGGCTCCTCTGCCTTGTCTGCCCTCAACCTTAGGTATTCCCAGACTGGGTCTTTGGTACTCTGCCCTCAGCTCTTCCCTCTCTTCTCTGGCCTCCCTCCCATTCACAGATGTAGGTCTCACTTTCAGGGAGGTGAGGCCCGTATCTCCACCTACTCCTGACTCACTTTCCTGATTCTGGTTTGAGTTTCCTCGTTGCAACTCGAAAGCCCACTGTCAGTTCTATTCAACTTGCCTGAAAGCAATGTCCTCATCAGATTACCCACAGAACCAACGCAAGCCTCGCTTCCCCTGCTGTCAGCACTGCTGCCTTCTTGCCTTACGCTTCATTCTTCAGACAACTTCCGGGGCAAGAAGGAAGGCTGCAATGTCCACAAGTGCTCCAGCACCTGTCACATCTCTGATACAGCACTCCCGCTCCATGCTGCCATCACCTGCGCATGTGTCCCTCTCCACTATCAGCAGTTTTGGGTCTATTGTCCCAGTCGCCTTTGATCCATGTGCTCAGCATATGGCAGCCTTAATTCCAGCTGACAGTTGGTCATTATCCAGAACATTCTTGAAGGAGCTTTGCAGGAGAAAAATGATGATCTAATGGGACTGAGGAACCACTGGGCCAGTGTCAAATCATCTCCCTCAGGCAGAGCTAAGCAGGGCACACACGTAGAGCCTCTTGATTCTCCCAAGTTTGAATCCAGACCTTAGGGTACCTATCACCTCTGGCTAACTCATAGGGAAAAGAAACCCAAAATTCTGATGAGAATCCCTGAGAAAGACGAAAAAGGAAGAGAGGAAGTGAGGATTCTTTCTGTCCTCCAAATCTTCTTGCTCTTTCTCAATAATTTAAATATAGATTAGCTTAATCGCTCTCTCAAAGAATAAGAATCCTATCTCTTTGGAAGAAAAAGAAGGAAAAATTACATAGATGACAATATTATTTTTGATAGGAAAAGTAAAATTCATAAATATTGTTAACTGAATAAATTTTGTCCTACTACATAGCAGTGTTCTAACACTATGCTCAAACAATTTAATCATTTAATAAAATGAAGGATAAATTGTAAAATAAGACATTCTATACAAAAAATACTTAAAATGAAGCAATATCATCATTTTCATTCTAAGTAATTCAGTAGTCTGTTTACCCACCCTCAGGCTGAGTTATCTATAGCTTTGGTTGGGAGTAGGAGAATAAGGAAATAAGTTTTCTAAGAAGAAAGTGGTTTGACATTCAAGTTTGACTTTTTAAATTCACAGGAAAAACACTAATCTTGAAAGCACTGGCTTTCCAGAGCAAATGTGAAGCATGTGAGGAAATGAGAGTCTTTCCGGACTCGTAGAGTAGCCAGCACAGAAGACTGCAGCATGGAGAGGTAGCAGCTGACCTCCACTAAAGGAGAGGTTCAAGGAAAAACACAGAAGAGAAGAGAGTTGTACGTAGGCAAGTGTTCTGCGAAGACCCAGCCAGTCTCTCTTCAGGGATCCTGTTCAGGTGGTTGCCTTCCAGAATGCCAAATGCCAAATGGAAAGGAACAACCCTTCTCTCCTCAGAGGATTCTCAACTACATTGGAGGGGATGTATCACCACACACACACACACACACACACACACACACACACAGATTTCTCCCTGGAAATTTCAGAGGAGCTTTGTGGTTTGCAAGGAGTCAGGGCACAAGTCGAGTGGACAGTTGGCAAGATCACAAAGACTGGTACAAGAGGACACACTATGTCCTATAACAACTGCAGGCACTTACCAGCCAGTGCAGTGAGAAAAGAGGGTCATCCCTCCACACCGAGAAGACCAACTACTGCACAGCCATGGTCAGCCAAGACCAATGTCAACACACAAACCACACCACCGGGACCCTTCTTCCCACCTTCTGTCACCATGATCCCTTAAGCTTCCTCCTGCACGCAGGTGCCACCTCAAGTAGGAGAGGAGGAAAGAACACTTGAGAAGGAACAATGGTCCTGTTAGGAAGTTTTAAAAATGACTGGGTTTTAATTGTTTAAGTAATTAATGAAAAGAACCTATAAATTAAGCCAGAATTTTACTAAGCTACCTTTAAATGTCAAGATTAAGACTTTTCACGATAGAAAAAATGGGACTTGTGATAGGCATAGAAAAAGATATCACGTGTCTACACAGCTGAGTCGGGACTGAGTTGCAAACTCACCATATACTCTGGCTCGAACAGCAGGAGCAGAACAGATGAAGCATCCACCTCCACCACCACCCCCTCGTGAAGACCAGAAAGGAAAGTCATCCATTAAACAGAGTGGGTCCCACGGCAAACCTGACTATTCAGCAAACGCGCCAGGTTGCTCTGCTTGTGCCAAGACCCTTGAAACTTGGCAGAAGTTCACAGCAAACCTGTGAGTATGTTCTGATGTCCTACGAAACAGAATAGTGACTCCCTTCAAGAAATTTAGGCTCTTTCTTAAACTCAAAGGACTACAGGTTTGATCTCAGTGTCCAGGAGGAAACATAGCCCTTCTTCTAGTGAAGACAGGAGACCCACTTAGCCAGAAATCCCTTACTTCCAGGAAGGAACATGGCGTTATGGTTAAATCCATTGTTCTGAGTCCAGATTTATTGTTCTGAAGTCCAGATTCAGACACCGAATGAGGACCTTTGGGCAAGTCGCTTAGCTTCTCTGAACCCAAGATGAGAATAATAAAGAGTTATCACATCGGGTGTGGTGAGCTCAGATAAGGTGTCACTTTCAACAGTTTCACAACACGCTTTGCCTGCTACTTCCATCAACATTGCCTGGGAGCTGGTTAGACTTGCAAATTCTGGTACCTTGGCCTGAACCAAAGGGATGAGAATCTAAAAGGCTGTTTTAACAAACTTCTAGATGGTTTTTATGTGTACTCAGGCTTGAGAAGCATGGCCCTATACAACCACAGATAAGACGGAAGTCATCCATCGTGTGTGAGCACAGCATTTGAGGAATAGGGGTGTTGAATCCATGCCAGTAGAGTGGTTATAGGCAAGTCTCTTACTCTCCAGAGGCAGTGACACCTGTCACAGATATGAGACTGATGAGAGCATCCAATAATATGCCTGCAAGGGCTTTGCAATGTATAAAGCAATGGGGAAAGGTAAGAAAGCATTATCACTACCCATGCCTTTGTAATAGAGCTCTTTAAAGGGAAAACACTCAAATCCTTGGCTTCCCGGCTTTGCTCTTGGCAAAACCTCCTACTGCTCTAGGAAGATTGCAAGACTGCTGACCCAGAATTCCTTGCATGTTCCCTTAGAAAAACAAGCTGACTCTGACAGCTAAAGCCACCTCACCGTATATCATGAAATTCCTACCACTCAAACCCAACAGCTCTTCCTTCTGGTTTCTGCAGCACACAGCCCAGAACAGAGGACAGGGAGAGCTCCCTGTTCCCCCATGTCTTCTGCTGATGGTGCATGGCTGCAAGGTGTCCCCAGGATCTAAAAAAAGACCAATAGGTAGAAGCTACAAGGAGCTGGGTTTTACATCCAAATAAGGAAGAAGTCTGCAGACACCTGATTGCCCAAATATGGGGAAGCTTCCCTAGTAGGTGGGAATAAGACCCCTGGGCTTGTGGTTCATGCACTCCGTGAGAACTATTTTATCATTACCCTTCCTGCTCAACTCTTTTAGTTATAATCTTCAAAACACAGCTTCCTGATTCAGTCAAGATTTGCGCATCACATACACTGTGTCTGCACGCAAGATAAAGGCCCGCCTCAGAGGGCCTTTCTATTCTGTTGGGCAGTGTAGACTTTCTAGAAGGTGAGAAGAGAAGGTCTTTCTAAAGAGGTGTTATTTTAAACTGAGATATGAAAGGAGTATGCCAGGACCACATGATTCCCAAGGGCCACTTTGGTCCTAGCCAGCCATGTATGACTGGCCTCAAGAAGACACCCTGCAGTTCTCTACAGATGGGGCCGGGCCCCAAGTTGTGAGCATACACCCCAGAGAGAAATAGGCCCATTTACTGTCTTGTGCTCTGGATAAAATATTGCTTAGGATATTTAAAATTTTGAAATGATTTAGGAGGCCTGAGATGGGGACGTAATGTGCTGGGCCCAGCTGCATTATGAGCCATCTATCTCCTGTCAGCACACAGCAAGAAACTGACAGAATCAATACAAACGTGTCTGAGGACAGGCTGAACTCATTTCCTTCTCCCTCGGGCTATGGGTGGAATGGGTTGGCCATAGGAGACGAATAGTGAGGCTGGGGCCTGAATCCCTATCTGCCCAGCATGGAGGCAGGCTTCTGGGGTACTACCCATCTTCACCACCTCCACTGGGGGGTGTACATGTCTCTGCTGGTGCATGAAGCCATCTAGAACTTCAATTTTCCTCTTTCCTTTTCTAAAGATCTAACAAGATCCCTGGCCTGTGGCCTGCAATAATAATAATAATAATAGCAGCTACATCATATTTAGTACCTGGTATACACTAGGCATCTTAAAATAATCATCACTACTTACCCTTCCAGAGCCTCAGTTTCCTTATCTGTGAAAGGAAGATAATAACAACTTACAGGATCAATGTAAGCTTAAATAAGATACACGGTGAATGCATGGAATGCCGCTGAATTATTCACTTAACCTCGTTAAAATAGTGAAGGTCATGCTATGTATATTTTAATTCAATAAAAATAATACCAAGAATAAGTAAAAAGGTTAAAACAGATAAATTACATGGTATAGTACCACCATGGCGTGTGTGACGCAGCTGGCCATTTTTAACACTGAAAGCCCAAAGAGGTTTGCCATCACAGGTATACTACATAGAAGATTCTCCATAAGTGGCAGCACCTGACAAAACTGGATCCAGAGCATTAGTAACAAGTAACATGTTCACAGCAAGAAAACCTTGAAGTGGTAGAACCAGCATTTGAACACAGATCAGCCTGATGCCAAAAGTAGAGCATTGTCCTCTGGGTGGCACCGTGTCACAGAAGAAAGGACAGGGGTGCTTGCTGGATTCTCCTCGCCCCTGCTCCCCTGGTTCCTGACCAGCATTCCAGGGGCAAAGCTTGTATTGCTCTGTGAGGTTAATAAATATGTCACTTCCAGGGAATGGCTTCGGCTCCTTCCTCCTCACACAAGGTTCTATGCTTCTGAAGCATATATTAAACATGCTGAGAGACTTGAATAGAAATTTAATTTTTCTAGCTAAACAATGGTGTGTGCAGCTGGCAAACAGAATTACTTGTTTAAACTTACCTTTCCACACCTACTCAGCTTACGGCAGCTGGCTAACCCCAGGAATGATGTGACATTTCAAGACATGGGATACTAAAGGAGCACATCTAGAATGGACCTACTATGTCAAGAAAAAGCTCATTTGTAGGTCTTTTTGACTCAGAACTTTTCTCATGATGAATTTGTCTTCCTAAGGAAATGGATACTATAGCCACTTTTACCCAAGGCCTTGTCAACCCCTTCACAATTCAGGATACAGACTTGCTTTCTGTTTTTTGAATCTGAGCCTCAAATCCTCAAATATTACTGTGCCTTTGCTTAATCCAAATCTATCTTTTATTCAGGCCCATCATACATCCTGTCTTTTTTTTTTCTCTATCATATTCAAGCATTCAAAAAGCTTCGTTGAGCACCATACTACATGTCAGGCACCATAGTCCACATGGAGACATAATTAAGACTATCTAGAATATATAAAGAACTGAAAAAATTAGATTCCCCCAGAATAAAAGATTCAATCAAAAAATGGGCAACAGAAATGAATAGACACTTGTAATAAGAGTACAAATGGCCGATAAATACATAAAAAATGTTCAATGTTTCTGGCCATTAGAGAAATGCAAATTGAAACAACACTGAAATTCCATCCTACTCCAGAAAGAATGGCTATCATCAAGAAATTAAACAATAACAAATGCTGGCGAATCTGAATGGAGAAAGCAACACTTCTACATTGTTGGCAGGAATATAAACTAGCAAAACTATGATGGAAATAAATATACAGATTCCTCAAAAAACTAAAACTAGAAATTCCATTCAACCCAGCTATTCCCCTTCTAGGTATCTTCCTGAAAGAGTTAAAGACATTATAGTACAGTGATAAATGTGTACCCGTGTTTATAGCAGCATAGTTCTTAATAGCTAAATCTTGGAATGCAGCCTGTATGTCCATCAGCAGATGAATGGATAAAGAAAGTGTAGTATTTACACACCATGGTGCACTACTCTGCCTAAAAGGATAAACTTGAGTCATTTGTAGGAAAATGAATGCACCATGAGACCATAATGTTAAGTGAAATAAATCAGATACACAATCTTAAATACCACATGGTTTCTCTTACATGAGAAACTCAAAATATAAATAACAAGAAAAATAAAAGATAGATTTAGGAAAAGGGTGATGGAACTTTTGCAGAAGGCAAAGGGACCACAAAATGGAGGGAGATGGAGGGAGAGGAAGAAAAGGGACGAAAAAAAGTACTGAAATCTGTTGTGTACATGTACCAGGAATGTAATCAATATGTACTGCAAATATGTATTAATAATAAAAGAAAGAAAGACAGCCTTTACCCTCCAGGGATTTATAGTTCAGTGGACAAAACAAACCCCCAAGCAAACAAGAGCCATGCGGAAGTAGGAATGCCATGATTCAAGGGTGTCAATTGAGGGTCAGGAGAGCATCAGAGTGTGACTTTCGAGACACAGCTTCCTTCTAAGGAGCAGACCCAGTGGACAGAATTAAGGCAGAGCAGTCCAGAATGAGCACACAGGCTGTGCAATGGAGCTGAAGAATAAGACGCTTATGGGGAAACTGAGGGTAGTTTGGCAAAGCAGTAGCATAAGGTGCAGGTAGTGATGGTGGGAGCAGGTTTGGTGCCAAATACGGCTAATGAGGTTATTGGCAACCAGGGCTGGAGGGCTTAGCAGATCATGACAAAAGATCTTGAATTTCATCAAGATGATAATCGCTAGATGCCATTTTTGAGATGTTGCTTTAGGTAGTTCATATATATTATTTTCTCATCTCTACAAAGCAAATAATATCCCATTTTTCAGGTAATGAAATCATGGCTCAAAGAAGCAGAGAATGGAGAAAACATAATATGATTTAGTTTAATTTTAGAAAGATTCCTCAAATGGAGAATAGATTATCAGGATATAAATATGAAGGCAGTGAAACAAATTAAGAAAACTATTGTAATAGTCCAGGTGCAAAGTATTAATGGCCTAAATTAAAGCAGAAGCAGAAAGATGAGAGAGTTTGGGGGAAAGGGGGTAATGAATACTTTTTGTATTTCCTGGCTATTTCCTTGAATCTTTGTTTATAGAGTTCAATGTCAGGGTATTACCCATGCTTGCTCTCTAAGCTCAGAGACAGGTGAGGACTCAATCAAGAAGGTACAGAGATGAACAAGAAAATGCATGTTAGCCGGGACTCTCGTTCACTGCCTCTCTCTTTCAAGAGATGTCAAGGACAAAAGAAAACTATTTTCAGTGAGGATGTGCATATTTGGTTTCTGTGTGGGAAAGGTCATGTCCTTTTACTTTCCTGTATCTTCATAATTCTATGACAGAAAGACTAAAATCCATGACTAATGCTGAGAAATGACCCAGAACCATGCTCTAGCAGGACATAAGCATATCTTCATAAATTCAGTAAAGACCTCATTTCCTTCTTAGATATCATACAGTAAAATGAACAGGGTAAGGAAAGCAATGTATTTGTATACTACTCCACACAGAAGGAATAGTGTACTAAGTTACATTACTATTCTCAATTGTTTATTCTCTTTCTGTAAGAGAAATATGCATTGCTAACCATTACCAGGCCATTTACAGAAGCTCCTTGGGAGAGGACTATATTACCTGCCCCACTGATGTCCCATGCATATGACTTGCTGAGCCAACTGAAAGTGAACCAAAGTGACATATGCCACATGCTGCATAAGAGTAATTGTATGAGTCAACCATGTCTCTTGTTCATCTTCCGTAAGAACAGTTATTCCAGACATTGGCCGCTGTTCTTACCTCAATTCATAAAGGAAAAAGATATTTGGAGCAGGAATATTGCCATCCTAGTCTACAACTAGTCTTAAATGTGATCAGGAAATAAACTTTTGGGGCAAGCTGCTGAGGTTTGGAGGTTGCTTGTTACTGCAACACAACCTACAGAAAACTAAGTAAAGCAAGCAGAAACCTAGCCACATGAGGCTCCCAGAAACTGGGGTAGAGGGTATTTGTGTTTAAGACTTTGCTATCCTGAATGGAAGTTGTGAAAAAATTACTGCAGGGCAGAGGCATTCATTATTCCAAGATCATGGCCTGTTTAGAGCAATGAAACAGTCTCCTAGTTGCAAGAGCTACACAAAATCTCTCAGGTGGCTGGGCATGGTGGCACAAATCCCCACCCTCAGGAGGTTGAGGCAGGAAGATTGCTGAGAGTTCAAGGTCAGCCTGGGCTACAAAGTGAGTTCAAGGCCAACCTGAACTGCATAGTGAAACCTTGTCTCAAAAAAGACACACACACACACACATACACACACCTCAGATGTCTTATGAAAGAGCTTTGAGCATCCTGTTTCTATATGAGAGAGACACTGGCAGGGTCTCTAAGTTCCCTTTATTGAAATTATTCCATTGAAGTCTCATATGGAATAAATCTTGGAAAAAATATTTAACTGGCAAATTTAATGCTTTAGATTTTTTTTCATTTACAAACTACCTACCATTTCTGTCTGTAAAACTCCAAAGCAGTTGATATCTGCCACTTACAGTTTTGCAGAAGCCCTTAAAGCAGACCACAGTTATTGCCTGAGGAAAGTTATCCTTCTTATGTTAGTTCATCCAAGAGAGACACAGAGAAGATTATTATCCAGAAGAGATGCTAGAAAGGGTTTCATGTTTTACTGGAGCTTCCTTTTTAGGGATGAGAAAATCAAAGAGAATGTGACTTATGCAGAGTCAGGCCTGACATAGTACTTGGTACATAATAGGCACTCAATAAACAGCTTCGAAGAAAAGAATGTATTGAAAACTGAAGGAATGAAAGCTCGCCCAAATTGCAGATGGCAGGACTTATCTTAGGTAGACCTAGTATACTATGTCAAATGCACTTTTCACTAAGTTGAACTGTGATTTGACCACTCGTGCCTCAATTCTTTCAATACCCATTTTTATCAACCTGCTACTGAATGCTGGATATAATGCTAGACATCAGGGAGACTACGGGATTAGACAGGTGATAGCCTCTGAACTTCAAGAGTCTTTAGCATACAGTAAGCCCCTTGCCACTCTACCTGCCTCATAATACTGCCTTGTATTCAATTCCTTTAATTCAATGACCCTCCTCTCCACAAACAAAAAGGTACTACTGATATGCTAGCAGCTTTGAAATGGTTATAGTCAAATTGTTTGGTCGGAGAATCTCCTTGTAGTCTTAAAAAATGATTGAGGGCAACAAAGTGGTTCTGTTTAATACAGTCTCTTTTTCATTTTCCATAACAATTGTCAATGCTAACAATATTAATCATAATCAAAATTTAAAATGAGAAATCTTTACATCATGTATCTATTCCAACTCTAATAAACCCATCACATGTTAACACAAAGAATATATTGTTACTTTTTAAGTATATTTTTCAAGATAAAAATAATTTTAGTAAAAAGAGTATCAGCTTTCACATTTTTAACATTTCTGCTTCTGTATTCACTCTCTTATGATAGTACATATCATGTAGCCTTTAAAAAATCCTTCATATCATGAGAATGTGGGAGTTAATATCTCAGTATTATTTGAACATCGTTTTGATCTCATGGACCCCCTAAGAGGTCTTAAGGACCCCCACAATCACTAGACTGCATTTGAGAACCACCACTCTCCATGTAGCTTAATCTTCCCTTGAAAGGGAAAAAACTAAATGGAGGAAATTGGAAAGTTCTAAGAGAAAAGGAAATGCTAATACCTAGGAGTGTCAAACTCTGAGCAGGTGCCCATTCAGCATGTGGAGTCAAGCTGGGAAGTAGCTTCCCTCTGTAACCATTTAATGATTTTTCTAAGGTTGGACAGCAACTCTGCAGGAACTTTTAATACTCTTTACATCAGGCCTCATGAGATTTGAGTCAGAATCATTGCTGCACCAGTCTTTCCCCTCCATTAATCCAACTTAGTCTTCTTCAGGAACAAACAACTCACAAGGACAAAGGAAGTTGGCTTAAAGAAAAAAAGTATAATCAACAATCCACACCACCAATTCCATGGCAAGTAAACACTATCACCTTCACACCCATGAAGAAAAGATCAGCCAAAAGGCAATTTTAAGGCTACACAATGCTTCCTGAGTACATATATTAATCAAAGGGTACCCTCTTTGTACCGAACAGGATTTGAAGAGGTTATAAAAATTCATAAAGTACAGAACACTAAAAAAATTCAAATAAAGAAAAATCAACATCTATTAGTAATATGAAATTGAGAAGTAACAATATACCGAAATGCAAGGTGACAAATTATTGAAATCATTTTAAATGATGTCCAGATTCCTTTTAGCACTAGCATACATGGAAACACAATTCATTACAAGTTAATTATACACAACTTCATCTGACATACTTTTATTGGCACTGACACTATGGGTCTTCACAGAGGAAAGTCAGTAGCATAAAGAAAAGGCATTTCTTAAACCTTCCTCAACCCAAGTTGAGGGTATAACAGCACAGGCTTTAAACCCAGATTTAGCATTTATAATATATTGACTTTTTTAATGACTCTCAGCAATCCCCAAGCTATTCGTGGAAAGAACGTGAACGGCTTCGTACCTTCAGTGATTCACATCTGCACTCCCCAGGTTGGCATTTACACCTCTGACTGGTTCCCTAAAATCACCTTCCACTGCACTCACCCCCAAATCTTTTACCCCAGCCGGGCGGATGTCAGTACACCTTCCACTCTGGTTCCTGCCTCTCTACTTCTAGCTACACTATTTCTCCTACCGAGTATGTACCCTATGGATACTTATTATTTTAAGGCCTAGATAGGCTATAATCACAGAAATATAAATGTAGCTAGTCTTTACACTCTTTCTCACTCTTCTTTTTATAATTTTTTACGTTGTTGTTGTTTTTGAAGGAATAGAATGGAACAAATCATGTGAATCTGAACACCACCTCTCAGACGGTACCTTCAGTGATTCACATCTGCACTTCCCATGTACCATACCTTAGTGTCTCCATGTACCATACCTTCGTGTCTCCATGTACCATACCTTCTCACCCCTTTCTTCTCTCTCCTTCAGTTCTGTGGAAAGTAGTCATTCATTACCTCATCCCCTCATTCAACAAGGACCTAAGGATAAGGTACTTCAAAGAGTTACGAGGGTATAAGAGTGCATGAGAAATACCTCACCCTAGTTCTCACAAACAAAAACACAACTTAACAAAGAAATCCTGGTAAAAATGAAGGTTATAAAGTCATAACCAAGAGCTGAGGATGAAATTAGCACTTTTGAATGTGAGGGGACAAGGAAATCTTTGATCAAAGATATTTAAGCAAAAATGAGTAAATTGCGAGTCAATATCTTCCTGTTAAACAGAACATCCCTTGTACAGGTGATAGGAAAGTTTAATCTGTTAACCCGTGGATAGCACTTGGAATTGGCCTGGCCCATAGCAATGACTGTAGTAAGGTTTATAGTAGAACTTAAACTGACAGGATGTTTTGCTGGATATGTTGAGGGATTTAGAAATGGGCATCGAAAGTACCTCCTTCACTCAAGTTGAAATGACTACATCAATATCCAGTAGACAATTAGATTTAAAAATCTAGAACTTAAAGGAGGGATCATGATAAAAGTTATAAACATTGCAGAATCAGTGTAGATGATGTGTTCAAATACATGGAACTTGAATACATTAGCAAGGAAGAGAATTAGACAAGACAAAGACCGAAGAACTAAGACTAAGTTTTGAAGATTTGATGGTGGAGTGGAAGAGACACAGCCAAGGAGAATGAGAGGTATAATCAGTGAGGTCAAAAAGGAAACAGAAAAATTAATTGTTATGGAAAACAAGAAAAGATTATTTCAAGGAGGAGAAATAGTCAACATTTCCCTCAAGTGGTTGAGAGTTCAAACAAAATAAGAACAGAGAACTGATCATTGGATCTGGTAATGTGGAGTTCTTAGCAAAATCAAGTTGGATCAGTCAATGGAGTCAAAGACTTGATTTTCAAAGCTTGAAAAGAGATGTGGAAGTAGAGACATAAAAATGATGTGTCTAGACATCTTCTTGAAAAGTTTGAATGAGAAGAATATCTGAGAAATGGAACCATAACTGGAGGGAATGTAAGCCCTAGAAAGGAATTCTGCCATGACTAATCACTGAACTTTGGGTCTCATGATTTTTTTTTTGAAGAGAATAAAACAAATACAAAATAAAACAGAATGTTCAATCAAAACAAAACAAAGAATGTCATACAAGACTTCAAAACAAAACAAAACTAACCAACAATGGTCGCCATGTTGCCCCTTGCTATCTTCAAAATAACTTCCCATACCATCAGGCATATTAAAATCAAACACAACAAAACAGAATAAAACCAATCAAAACAAAACAATGAAAGCAATATAGGACTTCAAAACAAGGCAGTTGAAATACCACAGTGGCTACCGTAATGTATCTTGTTATTGTCAAAGTAGCTGTTTATTATCATCGGACATAATAAAAACAAACAAAACAAAATAGAATAGTCAATCAAAATAAAATAATGAACATGATATAAGACCTCATAACAAGATGAAAGGAAATCAATAATGGCTATCATAATACCTCTTGTTATCTTCAAAATAACTGCTCATGCCCTTAGGTATAATACAATCAAATAAAACAGAATAGAATAAAACCAATCAAAAGACAACAATGAAAGCAATACAGGACTTCAAACAAGACTGCAGGAATAAAAAAGAGGTTATCATAATACATCTTATCTTCAAAGTAGCTGCTTAGACCATCACACATAACAAAATCAAACAAAGCAAAATAGAGTAAAATCAATCAAAACAAAACAAGTAAAGCAATAAAGACTTTGGAACAAGATAATAGGAAATCAATAATGACTGCTATAATCCATTTTGTTATTTTTGCAATAGCTGTCCATGCCATCAAATATAATAAAATCAAACATAACTAAACAATAAAATCAAGATAAACAGAACCATGAGAACAATACAGAGCTTCAAAACAGAATTATAGACCAACAATGGCCATTGCCTTCCCCCTGGAGACATCTCCTCCCCTTTCACCTTCACAACCTCTATTTTGTATTTTGGATCCAACTAATTTCCCCAGTTTCTTATACTAGGGAGACAATGCAATGTTCACCCATGTGACTCTGAACCTTTTCACCCATAATAAGCATGCTCTCAAGTTGTATCAATTTACCTACAGGAGTCTCAAGGTTATCTTTCTTTATAGCTGAGTAGCTTTCCATTGTATAGAAATGCCATATCTTTCCTTTCCATTCTACAGCAGATGGGCAAGCTTCCCCTACTGTTTTTTTCTGGTTCCCTGTCACATAGAGCATTGTTTTCTCTCCTTTGACTTTTAATCTATGAATTCCATTTTGAGTTAAATGTGTTTGTTGGATAAAGCATATTGATGAATCTTGTCTCCTGATTCACTCTACCTATGTTTCTTTTTATTGGTGAATCGAAACCATCTACATTAATGGTTATGGCCAACATGCACCGGCTCATCTCTGCCATGCTATTTTCCTGCCATTGGCTGTGTACTTTTCCCTTCCATTCTATTGTGTGTTCCGCTTGGTGATCCCCCTCTGCCACTGTTTCTGGAACCATGGTCTCTTTTATCTCTTTCTAAAACGTCCTTCAGTATTCTTTGTAGGGTTGGTTTGGCAGTCATGAATTCCTTCAGCTGTTCTTTGTCATGGAAGTATCTTGTTTCTCTATTAATTTTGAAAGATAGTTTTGCAGGGTACATCAATCTGGGTTGGAAGTTGTTTTCTTTCAGGACTTGAAATATTTCACTTCAAGCTCTTCTTGACTTGATGGTTTGTGTTGAGAAGTCTGTTGTGATTCTGATGGGTTTTCCTTTATAGGTGATCTGTTTCTTTTCTCGAACAGCTTTTAATATTCTGTTCTTGTGTTGAATTTCTGGGATCTTGATTATTATATGTCTGGGTGTAGATTTACTTTGGTTATGGCTAGCTGGAGTTCTATATGCCTCACTAATGTGAATAGCACATCTTTCTCCCATGTTTGGGAAGTTTTCTGCTAGTACTTCTGTAAATAGAATTTTTATGTCTTTTGTGTTGACCCCTGCTTCTTCATTGATACCTATCACTCGTAAAGTATTTTGCTTTGCATCATCTTGCAGTCTTTGAATTGTTATTTCCTGGTTCCTCACTATTTTTAAGAGTGATTACAAGCTGCACACCCGTCTTCAAAGTCTGAAAGTCTATCTTCAGTTTCTTTCACACAATTTTGCCAGCTTTCAATGGAGATTTTAATTTCCTGGATATCTCTTTGAGTCTGTTTCATGCATTCGAAATCTCTCTTATATTGTTCATTCATGGTTTCCCTCATTTTCCTTTGCTCCTCTATTTTTTTATCTATGGCTTCTTTAGAGAAGCTTAGCAATTCTTTTATTATGATTTTCATTTCTTCTTTTACCTGAGATAGTATTTCTGTTCTAATTTCTTTTGTAGCCTCATGGAGTTGTCTCTACTTCAGTTGCCATCATTGCAGAAACTTCAGGTGTGCAACTCTCGATCTTTTCCACGTTTTCATCTCCTGGACTTGCTCTGCTTGGGTTGGAGTCCAGGGACTGCCTTTTGTTTCTTCATCTTGACATTTTCCTGGATTCTTCCAAACAAACAGGTAGTGGGGTTTTGGGAACCTCCCACGTTGGTTACAATTTCTCAGGAGCGTAGCTGTTTGGTTTTCCCAGCCAGTGCTGGCTAGAGTATCCAACAGTGGCTATTGGGTGCTCTGGTGCAGGGCCTGCGTCTGTTTTTCTCAGCCCTTGCTGGTTACCTGGGTCAGAAGCATCCTGCGGGCTGCTGGAATGCATGTGAAGCAGGACCTACCTCTGCCTTCCCTCCAAGCTGGCTACCAACAAGCAGCGACTCCCTTTGTCTGCTGGATTGCACACCAAGCAGAGCCTGCCTCTGCCTTTCCTCTGAGCTGGTTACCGGAGAGCAGTGTCTCCCTTTGTTAGAATGCAGGCTGAGCAGGACCCTGGGTCTCATGATTTTATCTGAGGGTTTTAAATTCAATCCTGATGGGTCTTTGTCCATGAAGAGGAAACATGCAGTTGGAGGAGAACCCAGTTGGAGTAGGGCATTCTTCCTGATTTTTTCTCTTCTTGTAGCTATTGTATTACTTTTCCAGCTTTAGCGCAACACTCCTAAAATTCTTCTTACCAACAATAAAGTAACCCTCTATGAAATATTCAAGAAATTAAATCAATTTGCAACTATTTTTGGCTAGAAGACATGTATTCCATATGTCCTCCTTACTCAAATGCCGTAACCTTCCCCTCTTTCACCTGGCTGCACAGTAAGTCATGAAGTTTCAGTACACCAAAGCAGTGTTCATTTAGGCAGACACTGCACTGAGCCAAATATACTCACTTAAACGTCAATAAACCTTACCTCCAACTGTGTTCGTTTGTGCAGAGGGAGGTAGGATGAATCTGAGGAACATCAGAGAACGCTGTTAGCTCTCAAGATGTTATTAAAGAGGAGGAAGCAGCAACCTCCCACCAATAGTCCCTAAATGTGATCACTTTCAATTTGTTCAATTCAGCAGATAAGTGATATACAGATTCGAGGCTTGGAACAAACCGTAACGAGAATTCCAATGCTGTAATGTTCCTGCAGGAACAGAGAGCACCACCCCCATCCCACCATGCTGAATTAATTTGGGCCCCTTGGGGACTGGGCAATCTGCTAGGACCCAAAAACAGCAAATGTGAGACAAATAAGGTCTATTTCTATCACCAACTGACCAAAATATAATGGTCCTCCAACCTCCAAATGCCATTTGGATATTGATTTTTTTATCTGTGTACTTTATTAAGCCTATAGAATGTCCACTGTATATAACACCATAACAGTAGAGAATACAAAGCTAATTCCCCAATCAAGATTCTGTGTTAATTTTATATATTAAGGCATGGTTTGAAAATAGAGGCTTTGCCTCAAATTAGCTCATTAATGACAATAAAGTACAATGTTCATATAGTTTTCCACAAGAATATTTAGGTTTTAAACGCCTCCTATGACACCCAAAAAATGTACTCGGTAAACCTTCATTTCAGCACTTTATCAAGGCAGAGGCTGCTTTTAACCTAACAAATGAGTAAAACCAGAACTAATGAATGTGCCATTTATCGTTTCCATAAACATTCATCATTTTAAAATGATAGAGTGGGGAGGGAGACAGTAAAGAACTTACAGTTTCTCTGAGTTTCCAAGGTAGCTAGGAGCTGTGTTAAGTCCACTCCTACCAGTAGTTGATTTAATTCATATACTTCCCACAAATGGTATTCTCACCTTATTGGCAAGAAAGTAGAACTCAGCTTATTAAATGGTTTGCCCAAGGTCACACACCTAGTAAAAACTGAATCAAGGTTTGGCTGATCCCAAAGTCCATATGCTCTTCCCACCCCACTGGGTAGCCTCTCACACAAAATGACCCAAAACATATTATAAATGAGAAAGGAAAGGGAGTCAAAACAATTATTTGTGGGGCCTAAACTCTAGAGTGTTCCTCTTTACAAGAAATAAATCATGTTACCACATTGATCCATGCCAGTGAGTTAACTTCTCATTTATTCATTACACAAAATAATCTAATTATTTCAAGCCACCAGGGAGCACAGAATTACTGCTCCAATGCACTAAGTTGCTCACTAGTAACTTAAAAAGCTAAACAAAAAGTTTAGGTTATTTGCGGAAACCCATCAGTTTGTTAATCAGGGCAAACTCATCCACTTCCTGCTGTAAATTGAGGCATCTCTTTGTATTCAGTTCCAAAAATTTCACACACTCTAGGTTAGATATGCCCAGCCACAATACCATGTAGACTTTTCCCTCAACTTTTCTGAAGAGTGTTACAAGATGAGTTCTGCTTCCCTAATCCTGAAAATGGGCAGAGGAGAAGGCAGGGAAAGGAAAAGAGACACAAAGAAAAAGAATGCCAGCAGGCTTCATGTGTATAATTCACTATTTATTTTTCTCTGTGTTGGTATGTTTAACCATCTCTAATAGACTCCATAAATGCTTTCCAAATCCAGTTTCAATGGTCTATTTGCTGCCTAGCATAGCATATAATCTTTTCCAAAAGTGGTATTGATCTTGTTAAGTCTCCTCATCATCTCGACTTTGAGCATCTCTTGGCAGCATCATTTCTGTGGACAAACCACGTGTTCCTCTCCTACAGCTGCCCATTAACACGGTCTGAGAGTACTTGCCTGCTAAAATGGATCAGGAGTTAGGGGAATAATCATAATAATAGCCAGCAGGTATGAGATGTACTGTGCTAAACATTTTACATACATTTCTCTCATGAGCCTCACAACGACTCTGTGGGGGAAGTATCATTAGGCCCATTTTAGGCCCAGTATTGTATGATATCCCTATTTAAGATAGGGAAATTGAGATTAAAAGAGGGTAACTGACACACATTCATTCTACTCAAAGGCACTCTAAATGCCTTCTTCCGTCCTTTTTCCCCATATTGCCCATCACCCTTTTTTTCTTTTTTTAGAAATCAAAGAAAGCTGTGTGATTGTTTTTCTCCATTCATTATCAAGGGCAGCATCCAATTGTACTGAGAATTCTGGAATAAGAGATGAAATGACAGGTGAAGAGTCATTTTGTCCCCTCACCCAAAGCTTATTACAGAAGGAAATTTTACTCCTGAGCCTATGTATAAGCTTTTCTACCAACCAACTGCTCTCTTTCTCCCCCTCTTTCTCTATAGATATAGATATAGATATAGATATATACATACATTTCTCATGTGCCCCAGTCATGTCTAAGTCAAGTATACTCTGTACTTCCCATCTGTCTGAATTCATATTCTTCCTCTATCTATTATAGTTTATATCCAGATGTCCCCCAAGAGCCTCATGCAATCCTAGGTGGGTCTTTGGAAAAGTGACTGGATCATGTGGGCTTGTCACTGACTTGATCTTTAGAGTGGGATCTGGTTAGAAAAGAGGGGCCATTGGAGGAATACCCTGGAAGGGTTAATTTCCCTTCCCATTTCTCCTTTAACTCTTTGTTCTCTACCCCATGTCATAAGAAGCTTCTCTTCCATGACCCTGTACCATGCCATCCTGCACTGACCACTCTCTTAGCTACTTTCTCATTGATGAGACAAAATACCCAACACCAAAAGTTAAAGGAGGAAAGGTATATTTGGCTCAGTTTGTAGAGATTTTAGTTCATAATCAACTGACTCCAAGGCAGGGTGGCATGTCAGACAGGCATCACAGAGGAGAAATTATTCATGGCAGGCAGAAGGTAGCAAAGCAAGCAAAGAACTTTAGTAGCTTCTCTCTGCCCCTTTTATACTCTATCTAGGCTACTGGGATTAGGGCAGTGCCAAACCAGTTTAGTAATTTAGTAATCACACACCCTTAATTCCAGCATTGCACACTCTAAATTCACGTACCTTAAAAAAAGTCTCACCCCTGACTGCAGGAGGTTTTGGGGTGACACCTAGACATAAACCATAACAACCATGGGCTGTAAATGTGAGCCAAAATAAACCTTTCGTCCTTTGAGTTGCTGGTGTCTCAGCATGGAAAAAGTAACAAAGACATCCTCCTACATAGTTTTTCCCACCATTGTAACCTTCCAAAGCCTATTCAGCCTTCAGGGTCCTGCTTCAATTCCATCTCTTTCTCAAGGTTGTCATCCTTCCTCTCAAATCAAAATTAGTCTTCATCCTCCTGTTCTTACTTTGCAACTTAAAACTCTTTCTCATGGCTGATCTTGTATTAAACTTACTCATACCATCCCTCTTCTCAACTAAATTGTGAGTTCCCAAATGTAGAAGCCATATCATAATTATCTTTGCAGCCCTTCTTCTGTCTTCTTCAACTCATAGTACTCAGCACATTGCTTTACAGCAAGTGGATCCTGGCTTCATGCTGAATGAATTGAATTCACTGTCTGGGGTCCCAGGCAGCTCATTAGTTATTTGGGGCTACTGAAGTCAGAGACCCAGAGAAGCCCCAGATCAGAACTGCACCTTTGTTCAAAGGAAAGTTACACTTTTGGCAGAATGGAAAAGGAATTAAAGTGAATAATTACCATGCACAATGTTGACCTTTGAATACTACCAAGCATTTGGATCCTGTTGGAGTGGCATTTCTAATCTTATGGACCATCTTCCTCCAGGAGTTCTAGAAAGCCCTCTCTAGTGCTTCCTGGGAAATATGTTAGTGTCTGCATCGCTCAGTGAGGAAAATTTGGAAACCCTTAGTAGGACAGCTTTCTTGATGAAATGGGAAACAGAGGGTGTGTTTCAATATACAAGGAAAGAGTGGAAAGATCTAGTGTGTAAGCTAATTGACAATGCTTGGGAGAAGTTCTGGGTGTGATCCAGAAATCAGATGAGCCTGCTGGCTATTTGGAAAGACTGATGAGAACGTGAACAAGCAGATCAGGCCTGAAGAAAGATGAGGGTGAGGGTTAAAGACAAACTTTGCCCTGGTTCTTTGCCCAGGATGAGCCTTCTTTGCAAGAGAACTCAGCTGTTGCCCCTGAGATAGCAGGATGCTCTGCAGACAGCCTGCTTATTGCCCTGTGCTGCTGACAAGGACTCACAGGCCTGGAGAGGAGCAAGGACCTGCTTGCTTCTCTCTATGATCCACAGCAACACAGTGTGTCCAAGGTAGAGAGGGAGGGGCAGCTAACAGGGGAACAGACACCACCCTTACCCCCTCGACATTCACACGACCCGATTGTGTCAGCACCACTCGTCCCCCCATCTGTCACAATGTCAGCTCCTGCTGGGGCCTCAGGATCCACAGAGGTTGCTCCACGTGTCGCCCCATTTATCTTTGCAGGCGGCAGCACTGATGGGTTTGACAGTTCTATTTGTTATCCTACAAAGCAGGATCCCAACTCCTCAAAGCAAAAGGAAGAAAAGCCAGGCAGGGAGCAGAACTGAAACAGAAATAGGCACTAGGAGAAATTTGGAGGAGGAGGTTTGCAATTTCTATAACATCTAATGGAGACAAGCAGAGAGATCAGGCAATTAGAGAATCAAGCCCTACACGTTATGTTCTGGAGAACAACTGACCCAGCAGACCGTGAGAGGTGTGTGTGCATGTGAGTGTGTGTGTGTACATGTATGCATGTGTGCAAAAGGAGATCTACCATACATAAGCAGTGTGCTTATCTAATAACAAAAATACCCTGGTGTGCCTTTGGGAGACTGGCCCTAATGTTCACTACCTACCAAGTAATACTTCTTCCCCATCTTTGCCCCAACACAAGTCTTCTTAGGTCCTCTGCCTGCTGATACCTCTGGCCTCACTCTTAGGCAATGACATTTATCACAGTTAGAGCTCAGAACATAGATTCTTCCTGTGGGAAAGATGCCAGTCTTGGAGCAGTCCTGTCCCCATCTCTTCTCACTCTCATGTTCTTGGTCTGACATAAAGCCCTCCAACCAATTAACAAACACTTCACAGGAAGTGGCCATGTACATCCTGTGAACACAATGGCATAATGCAACAAATGTCGGCACTGGGGCATCTTGGGCAGACTACACTCAAGACAGAATGACCCCAAAATGGGACTGTGTTCCCAGGTAAAATAGTAGAATGGCTGTCAGTGGCTGAGATGCCTCTATGTATCAAGAACTCTATGCTTGGTGTGTCATTTAATCTGCATAACAACTTTATGAAGCAGGTACAATTAATATCACCATATATTATAGATGAAGAAACTAAGGTACTGAGTCTCAGAAGGCACCAGGATCTCATAGCATATGACGGAATCAAGCTTTGAACAGTTCTGATTCTAATCCCTAAACCATTAACCAAAACAGTATATTGTCTCCCAAAATAATGGCCAAATCAGTAAGAGCTCCTCCTAGAGCTAAGACCAACCATCCTGGTTTTCCTGGGACTGTCCTGGTCTGAGCACCAACAGTCCTGTGACCCTGAAAACCTCTTAGTCCCAGGAAAACTGGAATGATAGGTTATCCACCTCCACTACCACATGCCTGTTCCCTCCTCTACACCCACATAAATACACCCAAATGTGATAACGACTCTTGCGACTACTGCTACATGAGTATAATCAGTTCAGAGACTCCCTTACTGCTTGTGTCCAAGGACAGAGGCCAAGTTCCAGAAGACCAGACCCAGGCAGATTTTGGAGTTTTCACCCCTAGGAAACTGTTCATGACCCTCTGCCACCTCTGCTGCTGAGCCTAGCTGGGCTTCAGAAAGTCACAGAGAAACCCAGGAAACTTAGAAGAACTGGGCAGCTTTGGGGGCTTTTCCAAAATAAAATAATTTTATTACTTATAAAATATTAATAAATTGTCCAATATGCTATGGGATATTGATTGATGTGAAAAGGTAACTGGCTGTAATTATCTGGGAATGAGATGTATTATTTTTTGTGACTCCTTAGCTGACTCTAAATAAATAAATGACTATGCTACAGAAATAAATATTGGGAATCCTACAGAATGAATATTCACAAGAAGAGCAGGATGATTTGCTCTTGCACTGGTGAAGATTTGGTAAATGAACGTGGCCTTAAGGGTTCAAGAGGATTACAATACGGATTAAATGAAATAATAAGAGAAGGCACCTAAATCAAAAGCACATATCCTAATGGATATTCATTAGGCTTTTGTCATTTTTATTATCACTAAAACTCTTTGCAATTTATCATAAAAGCTGTACACTAACCTCTCACTCATTGCTTTTACATTGAGTCTGAAGAAGGAGTTAGCTGGAATGAATGGCAGCTTCTACATTTAGTAGAATCTTGAGTAGGCCACAGGGTATGTCACAATGCATTCAGAAAACAGAGTGATCAGATTTATCAAGGTGACAAGAATCAGCAGCACCCCCAAGGAGCTATCCCATACTACAGTGAGGGTGCGTGGCAGGGACCGGGTGAGGGCAGAGGGCAGCATTAGGGAAAGTCAGCAGGTGATTTCTGTTATGGAGCCTGGGGGGAGCAGGACAGGAATTTTGCCTCATCTTCAATTTAGTCCAATGCCAATGACTGGCCACCATGATAATAAGTAAAAATAATTGCTGTAACTCAGTTCTGAGTACAACCAAATATTAAGGTGGGAATTTTACATATACCGCTTAATCCTTGTCTTACAGTATAGAAAGTACCTCTGAAGGCCTAAACTGGCTTGTTTAGTGCCACTCAGCTATCAGTGAAGTCTGAATTTAGGACTTCTCTTGCCAGAGCTTGGGAGCCGTTTAAGCAAGATCACACTGTCTGGCAAACAAAGAATTTCTCAGATGATCCCAACCAAGGTAAAATATAGCAGAACTATGAGCCATTGTCTTGGGAAGTATATGATTTCAGAGGAGAAGCACCTGATCGTGCGCCAGGGATGGCGAGGAACCACATTCCTGTCTTCTGCTGCCTCCCAGCTCCATCTCAATCCAAAAGGGCTTCAGAGGAAGGACCAGCAGGCTTCTTCAAGGTGCCTCCCTACTAAGTATCTTCATGAGCAGCAGTTGCTAAGGCTTTCAAAGCTGCCATCCCTTGATACCTGACCTGTCTTCATCAATTGTTCTCCACTCTCCTGATGACATCCCTGCTCCAAAGAGTGGACTGGGAAGAAATGGAAGATCACAACATAAATCCACAGAAGAGGGAAGCCTAGAGTCTTGATTCTCCAACTCCTAGCTCAGCAGCTCCACCAGCAATTTTGAGGGCTCTAGAGGAACTACAGGGCAGGAAAGGAGAGCCCAGGAAGCCTGTTCCTTGGTAATTTCCCAAAAAGTAAAGAATCTCTCTTCAGAATGAATAATAAGAATGTCACTTATTCTCACAAGAATGTGCCCATTCACTCATGGTAGAATGCAGTGCTGTACCTTTCAAATAATATTAATATGACCCATCAGTTATTTAAATACCTCTCGGGACCCATTTTTCTAAAGATTTTTCCCATTTTTTTCATTTTTTATATTGAGCATCTTTTTTTTATATTCACCAAAGTCATTTATAATTATTTTTCATTAGATCCAGTGGGAGTTAATAAAGGAAGAATACAACATAATCTAAGTTCCATAAAGGACTGGTCATTGTATAATATTATTCTCATCTTATTACTGAGGACATTGAGGTTGCCAGAAAATGTTTACACCATCTCTTTTTTAAGCATATACTCTCCCAAACATGCTCTATGTGAGTGCCCACTACCTGCCAGTGGAGGTGATCCACAAAGGACCCCCATACAAGTACCCAACAAAGTGAGATGTCCTTACCCTGACCTTTCTTCTGCCAATCACCAGTCACTTTGACCTGGGCAGTAAGTGATGAGTTGCTAAACTGCACATCGTCTTGGTCAGTTTCAGACCTGAAATACCCTCCTTCAGTTAGTGGTGATGCTTGAGTTTCACTAGCTTCTGGCCTGGTAATAAATGTGATAGAAAAAGTGCTTACTCATAAAAGCAGAAAGCTATCATGTATGTATTTTTAAAAAAAATAGTGCATCAGGATCAGGGATATAGCTCAGCAGCACAAGCGCCTGCCTGGAAAGCACAAGGTCCTGAGTTAGGTTCCTGGTACCCAAAAATAAATAAATACATACATACATACATACACACACACACACACACACACACACCCCCAAAAGAAAAGTAGAAATTCCATTCAAAAAGACTGCCTCACTCTAAGGAGCAGCAGACAAATGCAATAGCCATCCAAAGCCCCTGAGCAGTGAGACAACCAGGATACAAATGGCAAAGGCTCACTGTGGGGAAAGCTGACGTGATGCAGATGTGAATGTGTCGTGGTTGGTGTTGTACTTCTGCACAACCAGACCATGCTTCCTTAGAGGATCTTATTCCAGGACCAGTAGAGCTCACCTATTTCTTGGCTGTTCTTCCCCAAACATGGCCATGGTACTGAAACTGAGAGAACACTGGACTCAGAGAAGACTGGGATTTGTGTTCCATGTCTATCACAGTGGGTGAGTCACACTGTGAGCCTCATTTTCATCAATAAAATGGAATTCATAATATCTTTCCTGTAAACCTCAGAGAATCACTGTGAAATTCCAATTAAAGTTTTAATTTATAAATTATAAGACTGTGTAAAATCATGGAAAGTAACTTTCCTTCATTGTAGCTGAAGAACTATGTAATAGCTTGTAGATTTCAGGACCCATACAAAGCAGTCTATACTGGCATAGACAACCCCACCCCGCTCTCCAGAATGCGTGTGTGTCGAGGAGCCTGGCATAGGCTCACCTTAATGTGTATGATGTTTGCAAAGACAACCATTAATGGAGTGTGTGCGATATTGTACCATATTCACAGTGCAGATTTGTGAAGGGAAATCTGGCATGGTCTAGAAGATGGTAGAGATCTATCCAATGCTCCATAAACACACAGAGATCATTTCAAACACATCTTCCATGATTTTTGTTTGAAGTTTAGTTTTTGTAGGAGATAAGGGAAGAAAAACAGAAGTAGGCAAGAGAGGGGAAAACAGGTAGATGTCACAATCCAGAAAACAGTCGTGAAGTCTTCAAGATCCATGTTGTCACGCTAGAGTCCCATGGACCCCTCCAACATAGCATGTCCTAAACCAAAATTACCACTGTCCCAACCTCAACCTGTTCATTTTCTTTTGTCACCTCCATAAAACAATGGCGGCACCACCTGCCCATTATTCAAGATCTGGGCAATACCCTAGACTCCCCATCACTCCATCCAGTTAATTCAAGCTCAGTAGACAGCACATCCTTAAAACATCCTTTGACCTAGTTCTACGACTACCACTGGAGCTGGAACCCTCGTCGATGCTGGTTTGATTATCACAACTACCTCTTATAGTTCCCCTGCCTTTGAATCTATTCTCCATGTTCATGATTTCTACATCCTCTTCCTCTGGATTCTGTCTTCTTCTATGGTTCACTCTTTGCCTTTTTTCTCATTCACAGACCAACCCTTTGCTCTAGCATCCCACATGCTTCCAGGTCTTTGCACGTGCTGCTCCCCCTACCTATAATGCCTTTCCCATGTCTCTTAGATAATTCCTTCTCATCTCAAAGTCTTCTAGATTTTCCCAAACCCATAGGCTATGGTTCATGTTCCTTGTCAATGCTGCCTGGGCATACCCTGCTTGGCAAGAATTACAAGAATCGGTTTACTGACATTTCTGAAGAAAGACCTAGGCTTCATTTTAGCTCTGTGTGTTCAGCTCCCTTGGCAGTTACTGGAGCCTACAGGTATCAGTAAAGATTTGTTGACTTGAGTTAACACTGAAACAAGGCAGCTGATTCAGTTAGTCTGGTAAGTTAGTCTGAGAAACTCCACAGAGGAATCAAAGCACCCCAGCCCAGCAAGTTGGTGACTGATTGAGGTAGTCCATTATCAATAGCTCCTAAATTTACTCCGATGATAACCCAATATGAAATCTGCACCAGAGTGAAATTGGCTTCCTCTGCTACCCGGTGTAGCCCATTGTCTTGTTTACTTTTCTCTCATTGCTGGGACAAAACACTCAATACACAAAACGAAGGAAGGAAAGGTTTATTTAAGCTCACTGTTTGTGGAAATTTCAGTCCGTAATCAGCTGGTTCCAAGGCAGGGTGCCTAGCACTGGGGTAACACTTCAAGGAAGGAACCAGAGCAAAAAGGAAAGAAAAACAACCTTCATCTTCTCCCTTATATTGTACACAGGCCAGGGTAGGTGTGGCACTCACAAAATTTCTGTCCCCTCCTCTTGTGCAGGATGAGGATATTTACAAAGTAAGAACCTTGGCTCCCTGCTGAATCTCTCAGTTAAATTTCTAAACTACTCAAGTTGACACAATGTATCAAACATAATAATCCACCCCTTGTCAACTTGGCAACCAGACATATATCTTTAAACCAGCCTCCAGATACCAAGATATGCTAATTCTTATCATTTTACAACTTGAATATTATAACACAGCTTAACAATCCTTAAGAGCCGGCATTAAGTCTATCAACATTACATTACATTAAAAACAACATTTTGTCTTTGGCCCCCCCTCCAAAGACTCATGCACATCCCTTTATGCAAAAGGCATTTAGTCCATCTGCAATAGTTGCCAAAGTCCTAACAGTTTCAGCATTGTTGAAAAGTTTATGTCCCAAGTCTCCTCCAAGACAGAAGGCAAACTCTTAGCTGCATACCCCTGTACAAATGAAAACAAAGTTAAACACTTCCAACATGCAATGGCACAAGATAAATATTTTCATTCCAAAAGTTACAACCAGGTAGATACAAAGGATTGGGACCAAAACAAGTCCAAAATCCAGCATCTGAAGCAATCTGTGGCAAATTGTGAGCTCCAAAGGGTTTGTGTGGTTCTACTCCTAGGGAACTTTTAATGATTTTGCTTCCACCATTTTTCTCTTGGGCTTGCTCTGCTCAATCTTTGCAGCTTTTCTTAGATGATCCATGCTCCTGAATTTTTTTAACTTCCGGGTTCTCCATTGCACCTTTGGTTTCACACTCACAGCTTCACACACTGCATTCTCAGGGGCACACTGCCTGGTCTCTCAGGCCTTCTGAAATCAAAGTGGAAGCTGTCTTAACCTCAGAACTCATGCATTCTCCATGCATCTAAAGCCAGCAGCATGTGGATGCTGCCAAGGTCTACTGCCAGCTGGAGCAATAGGCAGGTTTTCCTCTCTCTTAGCTGTAGGGGTCGAGTATCTGGATCACTGAGCACTCTGAACCTGATTGTGAAGAAAAAATTTCCTATGTCACCACTATTCTGGAATGTGGTGTGGCTGCCGCCATTCTGGAACGTTGTGCTCTGTGGCTTTCTCCTTCAAGTAAAGTCTTTCATTTTTGCAGGTTTGGGGCTGCAAAGCATGGAGACCTACTACTTCCTGTAATTCCCCCAGGTCATCTTTTTTATTCTGTTCCTTCTCAGCAATGGAGATCTCAGCTCTATCTTTACAGTTCACAGCTTTACTAGCGCTTCCTTTCTGGCCAAACTCACAACATTTTAAATCAGCTTGCTGGGCTCTTTACTCTTGATTCACAACATAAATCTGGCTAAATGCCCCCAACAATAGCCATGCCGTGGCCTCAACATTTGACTGCCTTGAAATTTCTTCTGCCAGGTTAATCAGTCCACCACCCTTAATCTTAGACTCAGGCAAAGCCTCTGGACATGAGCAAAATGCAGACAAACTTTTTGCCAAGCCATAACATGCATCATCTGGAGTCCAGCACCCAGTGAAGTCCTTTTTCCCAGCAGAAACCTCCAGAGCCTGGTCTCTACTGGCAGGCTTTCTATCAGCCTTCTGGTCTTCTGAACTCTGACTAGAATCTCCCATGCAGAGCAGCCTAAGCTGTTCCAGGGCTACTCTTTCAGGTGACAGCTCTGAACCTTTCCAAATTTTTCCCACAAGCCATTCCCAAAGGCTCTTGAACCACATGGTCAGGTATAGTCACAGCAACAACCCCACTCCACTGGTACCAAATTCTTAGTTACTTTTCTCTTGTTGCTGGGACAAAACACCTGACATCCAAAATGAAGGAAGAAAGGTTTATTTAGCTTACAGATTCTGCAGGTTTCAGTCCATAATCAGGTGGCTCCAAGGCAGGGTGGCATGGCACTGAGGCAACACTTCAAGGCAGCAGCTAGCAAAAGCAGCCAGAGCAAAAAGAAGAGAAAAACAAGCTTCATCTTCTCCATTATATTGTACACAGGCCAGGGTGGATATAGCATTCACAAAATCTCTGGGCCCTCCTCATGCACTGGATGAGGATATTTACAAAGTAAGAACCCTGGCTCCCTGCTAAGTCTCTCAGTTAAACTTCTAAACTGCTCAAGTTGACACAATGTATCAACCATAACACCCATCCTCACGGGTGGGTGTTCATGATTTCAGATCCAGCAAGTCTTAGCAGGAATCCTAAGACCAACCATTGCCTCAATCTCTGCCAGGCACACTGAAAACATGCTTCTCAAATAAATTAATAAGTGAGTGTGAACCAAGCTTTGACACATGCCCTGTGTGTTCTGAAACATTAAAAATAGAACTGTTCACATTCCTTCCAAACTTTAGTACCACTATTCCACTGGGTCCCAGAGGGAGGGGAATGAAGGGAGACTATTTTTTATGCCTCCAGTATAGACAAAGTAAGTGGGTATTTAGTCACTTTTCTCATTGCTGAGACAAAATAAGCAACACCCAAAGTTAAAGGAGGAAAGGTTTATTGGGCACACAGTTTATAGAGATTTCTGTCCATAATTGGCTAGCTCCAAGGCAGGGTGGCACATGGCAGAGGGGAACAGTTCGTGGTGGCAGAAGACAGCAAATGCAACAGCAGAAAAATGTGAGACAAGTCTCTTTCTGTCCCTTATGTTGTATCCAGTCTACTGGGATCAGGGTGGTCCCAATCCAATCAGTGGATTGATCCAGCAATCACCCACCCTTAATCCCAATGCCCTTAATCCAAGAATTGCACTATGAATCAATCACACACTCTAGATTCAGCCACCTCCAAAACTATGACCACATGATGCTTCAGGGGGACATCTAGACATAAACCATAACAATGAGTTTTGTGATAATTATGTTCAAGACATTCAAAAACAGTTTCACACAAATGACATTCTATATGGTTAATATTTTCAGAAGTTTGGCAGTGTTCTCAATGCATTGTTACATGAAATGCAATCTTTAAGGTTTCTTAGTTTTAATGTGTCATTTCACCTTTCTTACTGCCTTGAATTGACCATAAGCATTAGGAGGTACCATAATCCAGTAATTTGCAAAAAAGACAAGGCTATTCTTCCCCTTACTTTCAGGTGCTCCTATCAAAAGGTAGAGTCTATCCCCCCCACCCCTTGAATATGCACTGGACTTGTGATCTGATTTACACAACATAATTCAGCGGAAGTGACAGAGTAGTAGTACTACTACTTTCTTGAGACTAGACCTCAAGATACATTTGTGCTTGAGTCTTTCTGTCTCTGTCTCTGTCTCTGTCTCTCTCTCTCTCTCTCAGAACCCTGCTGGCTGCAGTGTAAATAAGCCAAATCTAGCCTGCCAAATGAGACACATGGCCTTCTATTTCAGATATATATTATCACATAACAAACCTCAAACTCACTAGCTCAAAACAACAATTATCATCTTCTGCCTATGATCAGCAATTTGGGTAGGGCCTGGCAAGAAACAGCTCAGCTCTGTTCCACATGGCATCTGCTGGGGGGAGAGGGGAGCACTCAAAAGGTGGGAGTAACTTTGACATTTTGGAGCTGGAGTCATCTGAAGGCTCATTCATTCACTGATGTGCCTAATAGTTGATGCTACTGGTAGGTGTGCTGTCACCTGGGACCTCAGCTGTAACTGCTGGATGGACAGCTATACATGGCTACGTAGAATCATAGGTAATTGCAAGAGCAATGTTATGAAAGGAAGAAAATGGAAGCTTCCAGATTCTCAAGACTAACCCTCTGATTTGGCCCCATATTATTACCATCATATTTGTAGGTCAGGGCAATCACAAAGACCTGCCTAGATTAAAGAGAAATACAGGTAGGTGAGAAAACCGTCGATGTTACATCTTTAGAAAATACAACCTTTTACATGCTCATCACTCTAGCCAACAGTTAACCAACTGCCAGACACATGGAAAAGACTATCCAAAACCAGTCAGACACACACGCACACACATACACGCGCACACACACACACACACACATGCCAGGTACATAGCCAACTAGCTGCAAATACATGAGTGAGTGCAACCAAAATTAGTCAGGCCTGACTCAAATCAAAAGAGCTGCTTAGTTACCCTGACAACTGTTGCTGGCTGGAGACATGTGAGCAATAGTAATGGTTATCATTGCAAGTTATTAGGCTTTATGGTAGTTTGTTGAAATGATATTAGCTCCACCATGCACTAACAAGAAAACCACTTGAGCCTCAGTTTCCTCACCTATGAATTCAGTGGTACCCTGGTACTTGTTGTAAATTAGTTCCAGAAGGCATCCTGAGTACCAAACACTACCAGTACTAAGCAAATTGTTCAGGTTAGAAAGGCTAGCATAGCTCAGTGGCATAAGCTCAAGGTCCTGAGTTTGATTCCCAATATCCAAAAAAAAAGGTGTAAGAAAGGATAGCAAGTCATGAGACCATCAATACCAACAAAGTCTAGCCTGCACATCAAGTACCAAACAAATGAGAAGCTCCAGGACAAAATTTCCATGCTGAAATGCATTAAGTACCAAATTTAATGAGTTTCACAGCAGTCGAGTACCAAGGTAGGACTGCATAGTGATAACATCTATGTCACAGGATTACAACTTATTTGGATTTGACAACATACTGGGTGTTGAGTGCCCAGTAAAGTGCTAGCACCAAGTCAATAAGTCCTCATACATGCAAAGATGGAATGAAGGTCATATACCCATCATTCCCTGTGCTGTGTAAACTAAGGTCAAAGAATCTTGACTGGATGTCAATCTCCATTTCGCCTTGAAGAAGGTGACTTTCAAAAATAACTCTCCTTACTAATCAATTAAACTAGTGAGAATTTTCAGAATCACTGAACTATTCCAGCAGAAAGGATAAAGGGCAGGACAAGAGGTGAACTGTGTGATCCTCCTAATGAAAATTTCAAGGAGACTTGGTTTATAAACACTGCAGAAATCCATTCTAAACAAAAACATCAGCTTTTCACTGGGACTTGGATATTAGCCAGCAATGAAGGAGAGCTTGACCTGATTTAGAGTTGGTTGCACAATACGAAAAGTGATTTTTTTTTCTTTCCCTGCACCTAGAGTAATAGCTTTGTTTGTGTCCCTGATCAACAGAAGAGAACGCTGGGCTTGTCCCCTTTAAAATCTGTAAATTCGCAAATGGAACCTTGCTTGTGGTTAACTCCACATGCACCTTGGAGTTACAGTTGACACAAGTTCAGCTAAAGGAGGCATCCGGGATGAACGCATCACACTCCAATACCCCATGCCTACAGTCCCGAGAGGAAGGCGACATGAGATATTTTCAAAAAAGTGCAGAAACAAAAGACAGCTATCTGTCTGTGCTTAAATTGCCCCTGACAGTAACAACACAAGCTTATGTTACAGAGGAATTTTCATTCACCAAAGGGCTCTGGAGCACGTGATTTCCTTCTGATTTCTACAATAACTCTATGTGACAAACAGCAAGTATTGAGACTTCTGGGATTTGATTCATTTTTTAATGGTAGCCACAATCTTAATGAGCTCCCAAACTGGGGAATTAGTCAGGAATTTAGAGTATTAAATTATACCCAGGAATTTGAATTTACTAAGTCGGGGGTGAAGTCTTAAAATCTGTATTTTTAACAGCCTTCTAGGTGGTCCTTTGATAGCACTGCCCCCTATCTGATACTCTTCCTACCATATGAAATCAAAAGATCATTTTTAAGACTCATGATAACAAATGTGTACTGTTTTTCCATGACTTATTACTCTTAAGAATTTGGCAATACCATAGGTCATATCATGCCCTCCTGAAACATAGCTGTTACCTCACTGAAACCTTCACAGAGCACTGTGAATGTGTCGAGGTAGTGCTTGATCAGACTGCCAGAGCCACAGTATTTGGGTTTGGAATGCAATGTTTTTTCCAGAACATTTGTCTTTATAATTCTGTGTGACTTTAGTAACATAAAACTGAAATTGGTTTTCTTTCTTCTTGGGCCTACACCACAGGAAAGGGTAAAGAAGAAGAAGAAATAGGCAGAGTCATTCCTAAAGTATATTACATGGCAGAGAGGAAATGACAGACTCTAAACTTTGAAATTAAGTATCAGGATCAGCTGATCCAGCTTACAGTCAAGTTGGGGAAACAATGGAACAAAAGGTTAAGAGTCACAGACAATTCAGCCTTGACTAAAATAGTATCCAACCACACAGCACAGCTCAGTTGGCATCAAAAAACTTTGAGAGAACAAGACTGCAGCTCTTCCTTGCAAAGTTGGCGGGCAACTAGGATGATGATCACTTTAGGACATCTTATTGTACTTCTACGAATTGTTATTATTAAATGAATTTTTCAAGGACTGACAGTTTCTAGCTTTCTGTAAAGCCACCTTACCATCCAAAGATATAGCCAAAACACTATTCTTACTGTGTTTTCATCATACACAATCGATAACTGGAGTCTTAGTCCATGAGCAAGGCTAGGGCAAGGTCTATTTTAATGATGCAGACTTAAATGTGAAAATTAAAACATGCTAAGGGAAATTCTATCAAGTTAAGTTAGATCAGCAAGAGAAAGGGGGTTTTAACAATACTCCCCACCCCAACCCCGCCGCTGCAGCATGACTTATCAGGAAGGGTCCGGGTGCTAGAGGAATATCAAGCAAGCATAACATTGTTGCCACTTCCTCAAAATCTTGACCCAAGGAGAAAAAATAAATCAGTTCTGCCTACTCGGTAGATCGGGCACCACTCTACTCAGAGAGATTCTCAGATTATTGCAGATTCTTAGATTATTGTATTAGAACATGTTTATAGTACATAACAATTACATTCCTTGTAAGGAACTGGTACATATACATAATACATTTTAATTCTGGTTTTTCATTTCCTTTCCCTTCCTTCCTTTTCTTCATCCATCTCTTGATCCCCTTCCTTTTTTTGTACATATTTATAGTACATAATGTTTACATACCTTGTGTAGAGCTGGTATGTGTACATAATACATTTTAAATCCTTTTTTAATCCCCTTTCTTGCCTCTGCCACTCCCCTCTCTGCATCTCTTGATCTCCTCCTCCTTTGAGAAAGATCTATCTCCCTACTGCCTTTTATTTTGCTCTTTATTTTTATTTGCTTCTCATATAAGAGAAACCGTGTGATATTTAAGATTCATATTTTGAAGTAAGTTTTTGCCCAGTTCCAATGGCTAAGGTCACCCAGAATATGTTGTTGCAACCATTCTATAAAAGCTTACCTGATACAGAAACACAACAGCAGCAATCATGAAACAGACTGACTAGATGCCCTCCAGTCCCTTTTACCCATCATGAGGATACAGAAAAATGATATTTCCTACCTACCTTGGCCAGGCCATGTGGCCAGCTACTGATCCCAAAAATGTGGAAAGAAATGATGACTCTCACTTCCAGGCTTGGTATAAAACACCCACATAATCATCTTCATTCTATATCTTAACTCATCAGCTGGGAAATCTGAAGATCCGAGGACACCAAAGAGACCCCAAGAAGCAGAGGAGCCACAGGATGCAACAGGTCCAAATCATCTCCTGGAGGAGAGGCTTGTAAGAGAGCTGCACAGTCCCGAGCAGGCTACGGCCTGGGCAAAATGTCAACCTTGCTTACTGTAAAACAGTAAGACTTGAGGCTGTTGGCTACAGCACATAGACAGTTCTAGCTAATACACTCACATCTTCATGACTGAAGAGCTGCGTCTGTAACAAGCTTGTTTAAAAACCAACAGGAAACAAGATGATCAGGGGTAAAATAGCCTCTGTGGAACTTTTGTTTTAATCTGAAAAAAATGAAAAGAGGTTCAGTAAAACAAAAAAAAATTTCAAAAATGGAGTCACTTCCTCTGTGGAATTAAACATTTTTGGTTCATTTTTGTCTCTTTTATGTCTGAAACAGAGTCAATTATTTATCTTTGTGACTATTTAATCAAATCCACATCAGTGTAAAATCTTGCTGCTAATAGCTTGAATCCACTGGTTTCTCTCACAACCTCTTTATTTGAAATAGTCATCTTTTTATCAGACTCATGGTGCTTCTGGAGGGAAATCTACATTTAGTAATTAACAGCTAATATCTACTGGTACATACTATATATCATGGACAGTTGTAACATTTTCTCAACTCTCTGAGATAGGTATTAATTTACAGGTGAGGAAGTTAAGAAAGATAAAAGTTCTGCTTGTCTCCAGAAGTCACTCAGGTCATGATTTCTTTAGCCAGGATAAGGACCCATTCACCCTTACTCTAGAATCTTTCTTCTTATTTATGCCACATCTGTTTCATGACTTCTTTCCCTCTTCAGTGTGGTTTTGTATGCTCATTTTCTCTATGTTGTCTGTAAAGATCTCATAGTAAGCATATTCCTAGAGACAGAATTCCAAATCAGGTATGAATTCAGTTACTTTAATTATCTCTATTCACTTCCCCAAATGGATCTCGGAATTGGCCCTTATTTTATTACTCTAAGCTCAACATATTTATAAATGCAACCCAAGTTCTTTTGAGTTATGAATTCTTCAAACTTCTCTTTTTCAAAGGCTTAGCACTCCTAACACTCCTTAATGACTTAAAGGGACATTTTCTTTCTATTTCAATTTTCAAGCCTGCTTACCTTTTAATACATATTCAATATCTAGGTATTATAAGAGCAATAGGATTATTTGACATCCTAATTTCCTGGGGCCTTATTTTAAATACCTTTGTAGCAAAGGGCAATGCCAGCAGTAGTGTTCATCCTACTGCATGGCTTAAGAGCCTCCAGGCAGCCCATTTGACATGAGACCCAGGGCTGAGCCCAGAGGAATACTGGTACTGGGAACCAGACTAAAGGACCCTCTAGATGAACTACAAGGTGTCCCTCAACCCAACCCACCACCTCCAAGCAAATGCACACATGCACACACACACACATACACACTCCTACACACCTGCTGGTAAAATGAAGTTATAATGAACATCCAGGACTGTACTGAATAAAGAAGGCACTGCAGGTTGTGCAATACGAGGCACAGTCCCTTGGTTTACTCTTTCTTTGTTACCAGGACTATGATATTTATAAATAAACACACTGATGATAATAGACAAATATACACCAATATGCATACTTGGGTATCTGTAGAGAATCTCGAAATGGATCTCAGGCTACATTCCAGAAACATAGATATCACTTTGTCATAGTGCAAATTTTCATAAGAGACTAAAAGGAAAACCTGTTCTACATTTCAATCCCTCACTCACATCTTGGATATAAAATTGCAAGATTAAGAGAAAATTAGGCAGTTTAGGGTTGGTGTTTGTTTTGGTTTGGGTTGGTTTGGTTTGGTGGAAAGGGGCCTTTTCGTAAGCATTGTCCATATTCTGTGCCCCTCCCACTGAGTCATTCATAAGTGGTGTTCTGCCTTCACCTCACGCCTCTAGAAAGGAGTCAGAAGGACTCCTCAGCAGAGTCCTAATATAGGATTCTTGTACACATACCTGACCCCCACCTGGATAACCTAAATGCAGGATCTAAGGGCTTATCAGCTGGTTTGGTGGCAAAATGAAAGAGAATTTGTTATACTCAGGATAAATCTCTGCACTATCAGAGCAGAGATGCACTTGCCCTCTAGGGAAAGAAGTAGTGATCCCAGCTAGGTGTGCAAATGCAAATGCCTCTCCCAGAACTCAGGAAGGAGGCAAGAGTTCAAGCCCTATCTGGGCAACTTAATACTTAGTGACATCCTGTATCAAAACAAAAAATAAAAAGGGCTGGAGGTATCACTTAGTGTGAAGGCGCTAGGTTCAATCTCCAGTACAGAATAAGAATAAGAATAAGAATAGCAAGAGATCTCCAGTGTTAAGGAAAAGAAGTAACATCTCCAAAGAACCAAAACATGCCTGTTGGCTATCTTGAACTCTAGTTTAACTGAAACACTTCCAGCTCTCCTTACCTCCTCGTCCTCCCTTCACCCACTGGAGAGGGGTCAGAACTGGTTAGGGTAGCCTCATGCTTTATTTTACACACAGAGGAAGGCTTCTGAGAATGAAAAGTACGATGTTTCATATTAGGTGTCAGCTTAGCTAGGCTCTGGTGCCCACTTGTTTGCTCCAACATTAGCCTGGACATTGCTACAAAGGTGTCTTGTGGATGCAGTTAACCTTCATAATCAGTTGAATTTTTTAAAAAAGATAATTAACCTCGATGTGGGTGGGTTTCACTCAAGTAGCTGAAGATCTTAAGAGCAAAAGCCAAGGTTTCCCACAGAAGAATGAATTCTGCCTTAAGACTATAAAACAAAAATCCTGCCTAAGTTTGCATCCTGCCAGCCTGATCTACAAATTTCAAATTTGCCAGCCCTTACCATTGCATGAATCAGCTCCTTAATATAAACCAAACTCTTAATGATACCTAAGTCTGACTGATGCTAAGGGAAACTATTAATAACTAGTTCTAGGCAACAGACAAATGCATGCGATCATCCTGAATAAAATAGGATGTGTGAGCTCCATAATGAAAAAGATTAGAAGAGCTGGTTGAAGAGAAAGGCAAGAGAAGAGGCTGACCACTGCCCCTTTCCTTGATCGTGATCTCTGGCCTAGAATAAGCTTGGGTAGGAGAAAACAGAATTGATTTTAAAAACAAAGTTTGAGATTTAATGATGGGACCAGACATCTTTGTTACTGTCCTAAGGCAGTGCTGTGTGACTTGAAGTACCCAGCAACAAGTACCCAGTAACTCTGATGAACATAGGAAAGTCAGAGGGCATGTCTGTGTCTCATCTGAGACAGAAGACTATATAAGCCAAACAGAATGGACTTTGAAAGGCAGCGGGAAACAAAGTTTTTAACTGACTCCTTCCTCAGAGGTCTGATTGGGGTACAGCAGCAAACAGTGCCTGCCTCACAGAAGCCCAGCCCTGAGGCCTGGGGCAGGACCTAGGTTCGCCATACCTCAGGGGCAGCTCTGATGGGCTCCAGCCACTGAGATGAGCTTTAACACAGCTCATATTGGCTACTTCCTCCTCTGCTCACCCCTCAGTTCACATGTTTAACCCACCAGGACATATGGCAACCATGAAAGCTCTGTAACACATTCAACAAATACTTCACACTTTGAGTACATATTTATTGAGCATCTACTCTATTCCTAGTACTGTTGGATAGAAGTACAAATATAGAATCTCTGGCTTCAAGAAACATATACTCATATATAGGCTTTGGGATACCAATCTTCTTGTACTGAATTTTAATCCTCTTGTGTATCTATTCTGAGTCAGCCTATATTATAAATTCTGGGAGCTCCAAATTTGATTTCCTCTTTTTTCCAAACTTACCTCTGTGAGTTTGGTTCCTGGCTATAAAAATTAGAGGATTAGTTCGGCAGTTTGAATGAGCTAATAATACAAAGACCACAAACTTTCAATTGAAAAGTTTTTACTGGAGATTAAGACTGTGTGCAAGCCTAGTTTATTGTTCATGATACTCAGAGACACATACACACACACATGCATTTAGTTTTAGGTTGTTCAAGTTCTATTCATACACTCTTGGATTTTTAAAATTTTTTTAAAGTTGAAAGAGAACCTACAGACTAAAATAAATTGCTCTTCCTGAGTAGCACTGAAATTATCCTTTGGAAAAAGCAGAGAGCCACATGTCCAATCTACACGGTCCTTTGAAAACATTTAATTCTGCAAGAGATAACTCACGAAATAGTTTCAAATTTTCTTTCAGGCAATGAGTGTTAAGAGGAAGCTGAGTAGTTAACGTTCTTAAGCATAAGATCCATGCACCATGGAGAGAAATAGAGCACTGGGCCAAAATTTTATTCTGAAGTGCAGATTTAGGTGCTGGTCGATAATATAAGGACTGGAAGCAGATAAGGAGGTTCCCAGGGATTCATAAAAGATCAGAAGGAGACCTTGTGCAGCTAAACTGAGCAGAAGGGTCATTGTCATAAGTGTGTTGAAGGCTCTTAGCACTTATTGACTTATTTTCATGAAACAAAGAGCTACTCAAACAGCAGCTCCCAGACCACCTGCCCCTTGCCATTTCCATTAAGCTGCATTTAGTGCTCATTTTACCCAAAGCCCGTTTGATTATCACTTAAGTCTCTTTCTATACCAGTATTTCCAGAACTAAATCAGAAGCTATCCAAAGAGGCTTGTTTCATAAATGAAGTGAAAGTGGGAGTGCTATTGTTTATATAAGACCAAATGTTCCTCTGCTTTCTGTCTAGCAGTAGGTTATTGCCCATAAAAAACAAGCAAGTTTCCTGAAATGAATCTCTGCTCGTTTCCCATGAAGGCCCACTACACCTGCCCCATATAAATCAAATTACCTTTAACGGGCCCTCATGCCTCTAGCAGGCTCCCTTGCCCATCTTGCCTATCACCGCATCTCAGGAGAGACTCCGAGCCTTGATGAGCCTTCCTTCCCTCGGCATCCAGTTAATTCACCTTGTCCCCCAGGATACACGGGGTTTCTGCTTCATGGAGTATCTTTGGCACCTACCGGCCCACTCCTGTTTTGCACCACCAGAATCTCCTGAACTTTATCAGAGATGATACAGATGTAATTAAACCTGAATTCTACTCTCTCCTTGTGACAACTCCACGGACAATTAATGATGATAAAAGAGCCTGCCAGCTGCTGCCTGACACCAATGTGAGCTTCCAACTCCGATGAAGATGGAGGGTGAAGGGCAGGTCCCTCTGGCTCCATTTCAATCTGTCTTTTATCTCACACTAGCTTAAAAGTAGCACTTACTTCAGGGAAATTTAGCTTCCTCTTCTCCCCTCTTAGAAACACCAAGCAGACAATTGAAGGTAATGTAATGTCTGTGAAATAAATAAGAACGCTTCTGGGAAGAGTAATTTAAGCTTTATCACCAGGACATTAGATTCAAGCGGAACGCCAGAGCGGCGAGCTGTGCTGGCCATCATGACCCCTGAGGAGAGGACAGGCCCACCCCAGGGGCTCTGCCACAGGAGAATCTCAGGCGCCTCAAGGCTTTTTCCACAACCAGGCTGTTGCACTCAAAATTAACTTTGATCACACTTGTCCCTTTCTCCCTAAATTTTAGGCTAAGCCACAGCTACAGCTTGGTGTAATGAAATGCATGGAAAGAGACCAACGCTTCAGAGAGGGGCAAAAGGCTGGAGCGAGCATGAGTGAAGAAAACACAATTTGAACCAGGAAGAGGAAACGAGTGAGAGAAGATTGTTCAACACTCACCCCTCAAACCTGCACGCAGAGTCTCAGCAGAAACAGCCCAGTGATGCTGGCCTCCTGCGTTGCTTTCTGTTTTATGGTTGGTGTTTGCAGGATTTGAGAATCCATTTAGATAATTCCCACAAGAAAAAATGCAAATGACTCATAAACATATGAAATAAATGTTCAACATCATTTGTAATCAAAGAAATGCAAATACAAAACAACAAGTAAGCATTTTCACCTATCAAATTAACGGGGATTAAAAGGAATTCTAATATTCAACAGGGGCGGTGAGACGGCCCATCTCTTGCTGTAGAAGTAATTGGTGCAATCTTTCTCTTGGCAACAGAAAGCAAAAATCTTCAAACCACACACGTTTTTTGACCCACTAATTCCTCTCCTAAGGGTCTATCCAAAGGACATAAGCTACAGTTCAAGCAAGACATGGGTATGGTTTCGTCAGATGGCATTTACACCTAGGAAAACTACAAAAATAAAAGATGACTTTGTGATAAATTGTACGATCTAATTATAAAATATATCAATAAATGTAAAAAATAGATTTCAACATGTCCTTACTAATTAATGTTATGCAGTGAATTTATATATTTTTAAATCATTGCTAGTTATGATATCATACTTATAAAGTGATCCCAATTTTTTTAATTAGGAGAGAGATACATCATTTGTTTTTCATACTTTCCAAAATTCTCCACAATGAACATATGATAATTAGAAAATATAAACAGCAATGTTTTTAAACATGTCAATAAAAGATTAAAATTGTATTAGTCAGGATTGGCTTTATAACAAACTCCAAATCCTGGTGGCATAAAAATTAAAAGTTTGGGCTTGGAATATAGCTCAGCAGCACAAGCACCTGCCTGGCAAGCTCTGGGTCCTGAGTTCGACTCCTGATACCAAAAAAAAAAAATTTGAAGATTTATTTCTTACTCATTTGCACATCCACTGCAAGTCAGCAAGGGACTCAATTCCACACCACCTCACTCAGGAATGAAAGCTAAGGAGCACAGAGGTCCCCAAGGCAGGGGAAGGGAAGTATGGAAATTACACACTGGCTCTAAAAGATCCTCCCCCAGAGTTGATGCATGGCACTTACACTGACATTTCACCATCAAAATCCCTGTGCAGTCAAACATTTCATTGAGCTTACTCTGATAAGTACCATGTTAATATAAGTATGAATAATAAAAATAGAGGCCAATATTGTCTGCACATTAAATCAATTCATATTTTTCTTTGACAATATACTTAAAAATAAAAGTTTATTACATGGGATGGTAGTTTGCAGCTTGCATTGATAGATCTCTCGAAGAGATGCAGTTAACTGTAGAAAATCTGATCCTCAAACCAGAACTCTCAGGTTATCATTGACTCTGTTTATCACCTACTATATCTAACTTGTCACCAAATTTTATTTAATGCCCACTTGATTTGATATTTTCTCTCGACCCTCAATTACTACATTCAGGGCTTCATCATCTTCTACCTAAGCCATGGCAATCACCCATTCCCTTCCCCTTTCTTCAGACTTCCTTCTCCAAACCATTTTCCACACTGACACCAAAATGTGCAATCCTTCTCTTAAAATCCCACAAAGACATTTTATCACCTGAAGGAAAAATTGAGACAGAGAATGGAAAGTTCTCTCCCTTGTGGCCCTAGGCCCTAGACTACCTAGGCCTTCTCCAAATGTGTTCTGTGGAAAAGTTACATGGAAAGATAGTGAGTTCCAGGGGCCAGTAAATTGGGAGAAGTCACCTTAAACCCTGTTTCTTTTCCCCAAAGATTGTCAAAGTTGAGAATTGAAGAGAAATGATTAAATAAATCTGAGATTTAGTCCCCCTTTCCTTCTGTCCCTTGACTGTATTCCTGAGTGACCATACACAACTTCTCCTTCACTCCCTCTTTACTTCCTCTGCTTCTCTCCCTGGACAGTGAACCCCTGGTCTCCACTCTGTTCCTCTACACACTAGGCACTCCCAAACCCCTCTTTCTGGATTTCTCTTTAGCCAAAGAGCCAGGTATTTCACGCTTGCCCTTTCAGGAATTTACTCAAAGGCTTTTGATGAGAACTTTCTTGACCTCCTACCCCAGATCCCCACTGCCTTCCTTAACACTTCCAACAGGCTTTTCCATTTTATTTTTCTGCATAGCACTTAATGTTCATGTTTAAAGTACTATACATCTTAAGCTGTTGTTTGTTTATTGTCTATGTTTCACAAGAAGCTCCCTGAGGGCCAGAATTGAACCCATGAGGCTCACTGCTCTATCTCCAGTGCACAAGACAATGCCTGGCACCTAGGGGACATTTAAAATATATTTGTTAAACAAAAGGATGAATAACAAATGCATGAATTGAAAAAGTGTGAATCACACTTCCCCAAATTGTTCTAGCACACATTCCTTTTCCAGGGGGGACTTCACAAAACCGCTTCTGACCAAGTGCCCTCACTCTTGCTGCTCCCCTTGCCTGCTAAAAAGGCCTGGATGCTGCTAACAGGGCCCCTTTTCTCTCCTTTGCCAGTTCTCAAGAACCACTGATGTGGACTGTGGAGTCTGACCCTAACTTACCTTGGTAGATATTCACATATAAAAGAGGAAAAGTATTTCATTATACTTTCCTTGGAATTTTTCATAAAATCCACTTCATTTATATAAAAAAAAATCACTCACTAAATGTTAGCTACATCCCAGGTGGCATGTCAGGCTGATAGGGCAAAATGACTAATAGGACATGAGATCTGACCTCTGGGAAGACAGATGTACAATCAAATAGTTAAAGAATTTTAAGTAGTAGAACAGAGATATGACTGAGTATTATGTAGATAAGTAGAATGTTTCACAGTCTAAAAAAGTTCAAAAAAAAAATGTTTTCCAAAATGTTGGCCTTTGAGGTAAGCCTTAAAGTGTAAGTATAAACTTTCTGTGAAAGTCAGGCTCATAAAGATCTTGCCAAACTGAAGGAAAGGCAGTGCAAAGGCATGGCACTATGAGGAGAATCTAGCAGCAACTTGGATCAGTTGCAGGAAGGGAGGAAAGTCTTGGGAGAGGAGACCAGGGGCTGATTGCATCGAGCAAGTCCTTGGAAAGCCTGTTACCAAGCTTGCCGCAATGGTGGCTTATGCTCTTTCTTCTTTGTTCAGACTCTCAGGGCAGGAGTGTGCTTCTCAACAGGGATCCCAATGGAACAAGAACTCTAGGTACACATGAGACTGGCTGGCTGGTACACAAGGGTTGATCAAAATATATGATTGATGCTTAAATATTTTAAAATTTGTAACATTAAAAGTCACATTGCCATTAATCTCCCTCAACATATTCCCTCATTTTGAATACATTAATCTCATCATTTTTGCTCATTGCAGAAGCAATTCTGGAAGTCTTATTTCATGAGAGTCTTTCTGGGGTGTAATCAAAAACACAGTGAGTGCTGCTGCTGAGTGTCATCCAACAGCAAGACAGCCTTGTAAAAACATTACTGTGTATCCTCATCCACCTTATTTACCAGATCTGGCACCATGAAACAACTGGCTCTTCCCCAAAGCTAAAATGAGCATGAAAAGTAAATGTTTTGAACTGATTTGTGACTCTGAGACGGCCACAACAGCACAATTGAAGGCACTCATCAAAGAGGACTTCCAGAACTGCTTCAGAAAGGAGCAAGAATGATGGGGTGCGTTCAAAGCAAGGAAAAATAATAGCAATGTGTCTCTTACTGTAATCTATTTTTTTTCTATTTAAATATTCACCATATCTTTCAAACACACTTAGAAAGGGGACCCTCCTGTCCACTCGCCACATAAGCTGGGCTGCCATCCATGCATATTCGGCCCCACATAGGACTGGAGAAGGGCGGTCAGTCTGATGCATTTATTAATGGGCACTCAACAGTGTTGCTCTTGATGACTCCACAGCTGAATTTACTCACATTGGTGCTAGTGATGCTAAGAATGTGAGCAGGAAATAAAGGTGACAATGAAGTTCTGGCTTCAATCTTTCCACAATAGCCCTTCCAGAATTGCAGGTCTAATTGCATCACCTTCCCCGAATCATGCATATTGCATACATGAAGTACCTGCCATGTGACCAGGCAATAAACCAACAATTGGCCCACTCCTAAGTCCTAATTCTCTCTGGCTATTCCCCATGAATAGCCTTTCCTTTCTACATGTCTGTGTGTAAGTCTGTCTGCTTTACCCACTCATAAGGTTCTTGAAATCAGGAAGACTACTCTAGGATCTCTGTATTTCTCAGATACTTTGCACAATTCCTGACATACACTAAGTCTTTAACAAGTACTTATTAAAGTACTTTGAATTGAAAGTAATTGTCAAAGAACAAATGAAAGCTGTCCTAAGAGGGAAATTTATAGCAGTAAATACCTCTACCAGGAAAACAGAGCAAGCACAAATAAATGACTTAATGGTGAGCCTCAAACTTCTAGAAAAAGAAGAGCAGGCTAGACCAAACACTTACATGAAGGAGGAAATTATAAAGATCAGAGCATAAATTAATGCACTGAAGACTAAAAACAAAAAAACAAGTCCAATGGTGCTTTTATTCTTTGATTTGATTGGTTTAAGTCTCTTTTCTACTGTTTGATTGCAATATGTGAGAAGATAGGAACAGCTCTTTTGAAGAAAACAGGGGACATTAAGGTAGCCATTGTTGGTTTCTTGTTGTCTGATTTGATGGCCTATAATGTTTTCACTCTTTTGTTTTATCTGGTTTTATATTATTTTGTTTTGTTTGAGTTTATTGTCTGTGAATGTATGAACAACCATTTCGAAGAAGGCAAGAGACACTAGGGTAGCCATTGTTAATCTCCTGTTGTTGTTTTGAAGACCTGTATTGCTTGCAGTGCGCTGTTCTGAAATGCTATGCTGTGTTTGACTCTATTCTGTTTTGTTTTGTTTTGTTTTGTTCTATTCTCTTTAACATTAAAAAAAAAACAATACAATGAATCAGTGAATTGTAGAGATGGTTCTTTGAAAGAGTAAATAAAATCAACAAAGCCTTATCCAATCTTATCAAAAAGAGGAAAGAAAAAACATAAATCCACACAATTAGGAATGAAAAGGGTAAAATCACAATGGACCCTGAAGAAATCCCGAAGATCATCTATACCTACTTTGTTTTGGGGGGGGTTTTTTGGTACCAGGAATTGAACTCACAACCTCATACTTGTCAGACAGATGCTTATGCCACTGAGCTAAATCTCTGGCCAGGTGTTTTGGTTTTTGGGGGGTTTTTTTGTTTTGTTTTCTACTTTGAAAACTTGTATTCTAACAAGATAGAAAATGCAGAAGATAAGCTGGGCTTGGTGGCGCAGTCCTGTAATCCCAGCACTCAGGAGGCTGAGGCAGGAGGATCGTTGCAAGTTCAAGACCAGCCTGGGCTACAAAGTGAGCTCAAGGCCAGCCTGAACAGCCTGAACAAAAAGGCAAGGGCCAGAGATTTAGCTCAGTGGCATAAGCACCTGCCTGGCAAGTGTGAGGTCATGAGTTTTATCCCCAGTGCCACAAAAAAAAAAAAAAAAAAAGAAAAGAAAAGAAAAGGCAGAAGTGAAGAGATTCCTGGACACATATGAATTATCAAAACTGAAGCAGGAGGATTTAAAAATCCTAAATAAACCAATATCAATCAAAAACCGAAGATGTAATTAAAAAGCTACCAACAAAGAAAAGTCCAGACCCTGATGGATTCACTGCTGAATTCTACAAGTGACAGAGAAGACAACACCACTACTTCTCAAACTCTTTAATAAAATTGAAAGGGAAGCAACACTCCCAAATTCATTCCTGAAAGCAAGCATTACCCTGATACCAAAACCAGAGAAGGACCCAAGTAAGAGAATTACAGGTCAATCTCCCTAATTAATATAAATGCAGAAGTTCTCAACAAGACACTAGCAAACAGAATGCAGCAAATCATCAAGAAGATTATACACCATGACCAAGTGGGATTCATCCCAGAGATGCAGGGATGATTCAATACATAAATAAATAAACGTCATACATCATATTAACAGAGCCAAAGACAAAAATCATGTGGTCATCTCAATAGATGCAGAAAAAGCTTTTGACAAAATCCAGCACCCACTCATGATAAAAACCCTACAGAAAATTGGAATAGGTGATCTTTATCTCAATCCAACAAAAGTCATCTATGACAAACCAACAGCCAACATCATACTAAATGGACAAAAATTGAAATCTTTTTCTCTAAAATCAGGAATGAGACAAGGGTGTGCACTGTCTCCACTCTTCTGCAACATAGTCAAGGAAACTTTAGCCAGACCAATAAGACAAGAGAGAGAAATAAAAGGAATAAGGATAGGAAAGGAAGAAGTTAAATTATCATTATTCACAGATGACATGATACTCTACATAGAAGACTCCACAAACTCCATTAAAAAACTGCTAGATTTAATAATCAAATTCAGTAGCACAACTGCATACAAATTCAGTTCTCAAAAATCAATAGCCTTCCAGTACACAAACAACAAACTCACTGAGTGAGAATTAGGGAAACAACACCTTTCACAATAGCATCCAAAAAAATGAAATACCTAGGAATCAATCTAACAAAGGATACAAAAGACCTCTACATTAAAAACTACAGTACTCTGAAAAAGGAGATCAAAGAGGATATCA
>RJWT010001300.1:0-49771 GCA_004365215.1 Cuniculus paca | reverse complement strand
TCCATACTTATTTAGACTATCAATCCCTGACGTTTATACTTAGGGTGTGGTTGCATTCGTTTTGCCTTTTGTCTTGAGATCTGGCCCTCAGCAGAGGTGTCTGTCTCCTCCAAGGTTGCCAGGTATCAGGTCTTCTGCACTGGCTCCTTCGAGGGCCCAGCCCTGTCTGACTGCCTATATTTCCAACTCAGCTGCCTGTAACAGTAGTAGGAATGTAAGAACAGACACACGTAGAAAGTCCTCAGAAGTGTTAAATACATTTTCCCTACCTCACTGGGCATGGTGGCACACACCTGTAATCCCAGCACTGAGGCAGGAGGATCCACACAAGTTTGAGGCCAGCCTGGGCTACATAGTGAGTTCAGGGTCAGCCTGAACTACATAGCAAGACCCTGTCTCAAAAAACAAAAACATTTTCCCTACCTATAGTTCCAATCCTGGGACTCCCCACCCCCACCCCGAAAATGCAAGATAAAAGTCGTGTTGGATGTGGAGGGGGTCACACCTTTAAAATGTAAATGCATAAATTTGCAACTTACGTTGAACTGACCCCCCACACACACCCTCAGCTTCAGGCAGGCAGACCAGGCTGGGGTTCTGGAGATGGCAGCAGACCCTTGGTTCCGAAAAGGCTTTGGCCTTGAATTTCCAGAACTAAAAAGGAAAGAAGTTAAAACAATGCGCAGCCCTCCCACCGGATTCCACCTTCTTTGGTTTGGCCACTTCCTTCCTTCCCTCCTTTTTCCTTCCCTTCCGGCAGGAGCTACCCTGCCCCACCTTCCTTCCTGGAGAGGAGGACCTGCCCTTTCCTCCTGCGGGGCTGGTGCCAAAGGGATGAACAATGTGACTGCTGGGGCGGGGTGGGGGCGAAGGGGATGCGGGGTGGAGAAGAAAACCAAGGAGTACGCGCAGAGATTGAGGAGGAGTGATGTTTAGGGCTCCAGTTGCATTTCAAGGGTTTCTGGCCAGTTCCCAGCAGCTTTCTCTATTTGAATTTCTAAGTCTCCAAGCAGAGAGAATGCTGACGGCAGCAACAGCAGAACCCCATAGCTTCACTCGCGGTGTCCAAATAACGTGACTTCGGGGTGACAGGAAAAAAGGTGGTGTCAGCGACACACAAAGTAAATTCCATCCAGGTGGCCATTTGCGATCTCTCACCTGCTGTCCCACTGCCCAAAGAGCAAAACAGTGCCAAGGCCAACAGCAAGGAGGCAGAGACCGCAAGACAGTTTCTGGAAGGCTTTACAGGCCTGAGGTCAGAAAGAAAGGTTTTGACAAGAAAGGAGAGGACGACAGAAAAGGTAACGGGAAGCTGAAAACTACCAAGTGAAGGGAGCGGTCGCCCTAGGACAAAAGTAGCCAGCCAGACACCAACGGAGGCGCGAGTGGGGGAGGGGGCAAACGGAGTCGTCTTTAAAGGCGACGCTTTGGCGAGGAGGCCAAACTCGAGGTGGCAGCACAAAAGAAGGCGCTCCAGGAGGCAGCGCAGAGGGGTGGGACGAGTGAGAGACGGCGGAGTGGGCAGGAATCAAAGGCTCCTCGCGGGAGGGGGGGCAGAAAGCGCGCCCGGGAAGCCCTGCTTTGTCTGGCGAGGTCGGCGGCGGGGGCAGCACGTGCAGCCGGGAGCGCCCCGGGCCGCCGGCTCCCCGCCGCGGAGGAGGTTCGGAGAGCGGGGGCGGCCCCAGCCCCTCTGATTAGTGGGGACCTCTCGCCTGCGGGGCCCGCGCCACAGAAGGGGCGCATTGTGACGGCCCGGCAGCAGCAGATTGCGGCTGTCCTGCAATACCCTCGCACCCTGGCACCGCGCCACTGGCACGGCCCGGGGGTTGGAAATAACTGCGCCGTTCCCATGGCGACGCGGCAGCGGCTCCCGCCCCCGTCCCGCCCGCTGCGCTCCGCCCGCCGGCCCCCGCCGCGACCGCCTCCCCCCCCACCGGAGCGCCCCGGTAACCCTGGCAACGGCGGCTGCAGCCCGCGGGCGGCCGCTCCCACCACGCTGAGCCCCGCCCCGCCCTCCCGCCCGAGGCGCCGCGCGCTCCGCGAGGCCCGGACCTGCTCTCGGGCGGGGCGCACCCGGCGGACGCGGGCGCCGGCGCAGGAAGCCTCCCCTCCCCCTCCGCCGGCGCGGCCCTAAAAGGCGGGTGCGGGGAGGAAGCTCCGCGGAGACCCGGGCGTCGGGGTGCCGTCGCCGGCCCCGTTCTCTCCGTGGAGCCTCCCCGGCCTTGCCTGACCTCCGGGCCCCTTTGAATCCTCCCTGGATATCCCTCCCTTCCTCCCCGCCCACGCGGCCAGATGAAAGCGGGACGGGGAAACCAAGCCCCCTCCTGCCCTCGGGCCGGGCGGCTGCGGGCTGCGGGGAAGGGCGGGAACGGGAGCCGCCCTCGGGGCCCCCGGCAGTGCACCTGGGAACGCGCGTGGCTTTCTCTGCCTGCTGGGGTGCCCCCCACCCTGAGGAAGGCGTTGGCCGAGCGTGGACCGCCCGCTTTTCTTGAGTTAGTTTAGAGAAGGGTGTTGCAGATCCCAAAGAGTCTGCAGCTCTGGGGTGGCTGTCAGAACTGAGACGTGCCTAGGGCAGGCGTGGGGAGCAGACCGGAGAGAGTTCCATTTATACTATCTCAAAGGATCCAGGCTGTTTCCTGACGTTTAGAATGTGAGCTCCCACAGGGCACAGGGAAGATTCTAAATGAAGTTAATACCTAGTGAATGGGTACAAAAACCAGACAGTGCCTCATTTTTTTGTCCTGGGTGGGCAGGACATCCCAGAGAAATAGAGTAAGAAAATGTGCAGGGTGCCTTGAAATTGATCTGAAAACAAATGAACAATAAATATCCTTGCTTCTAAAAATGTTACCTTGTTTTTTGTTTTTTTGTTTTTTCTTTCTACTCTAACACTATAAAATCCCAGCCCATGGAGCCGGGGATTTAGCTCAGTGGCGTAAGCGCCAGGTTGTGAGTTCGATCCCTGGTGCCGCAAATAAATAAATAAATAAAAAGACAGTGTTAGAGACCTCTATGGAAGAGAATGTGGATATGAGGAGAGAAAGAGGAGGAGCCTTAGGGTATTGGAACTTCACACAGTTTGGATACCAATCCCAGAGCAGGGAGAAAGGGTTCATATGGGGACAAATACAAGTGAGGTTTCTCAGCGATGGTCACAGCAGAGGGATTTAAATTTGAGTTTAGATTTTGCCAGTTCTTGGAGCCTTGTGTTTGTTTTCTTTGAAGTGGGACTAGCCAGATACCTTGGTATGATAGAGTTAAAAGGACATTGGCATAAAGATTGGCTAGGTCATTTAGGTCTCAAATTCATTATCTGTGAAACAGTGATTATGAAGATAAAATTAAGTGATGTATGAAATAGTCTTCATAAGTCACAGCATAGCATGCAAACATTGTAATTATTAAGACAGCTATTAAGGTGGTATACAAGTCATAATTCATACACAGTAACATAAAGTGGAGAGGGGAGGGTTCTAGATGTGAGAGTTGGTGAGCATATGGGCAGGGCTAGTGGGTTTTCTGTGCTAATGAATCTCCTTTAATGTTGCTATTTGGCTGAATTGTGTTCCACCAAAGCCCTCACCCCTCTATGACTACGTCTGGAGGTTAAGATCTTTAAGAGACAGCTAACATTAAATGAGTCACATGGGTGATAGGACGGTGGCTTCAGCAGGTGAGAGACAGATCTACTGCAAGCCAAGAGGAGCCCTCACCAAAACCCAAACCTGCTGGCACCCTCGTTTCAGACTTCCAGCCTCTAGGCCAGGGCTGGTGAGCCTATGGCACGCATGTTACTGTGTTTTTCTTTTAAGACAAATGTTAATGTATGAGTTGGGTTTTTTCTAAGCTAAAACCTCAGTATTCAGGTTTAATTACTGTTTGGGCACTTTGCAATAAATAAGTGATTTTGGGGTTGCAGTTTGGCCACCCGATCTCTAAAAGCTTTGCCATCACTGCTCGAGACTGATGAGACAATTAATTTCTGTTGTTTAAGCCACCCAGTCTATGGTATTTCATTATGGCAGCCTGAGACGAAGACAAATATGTCTTTGCTTGGAGCGAAGCTCCCCTCCTACCACCTCTACCACCTGGCGTTTTGTTCAGCACTTCCACAGTTGTCTCATTTTTAATTCAAAACTGTGTGAGTTGGAATTGGCAAGATTTATTTTAAAATCAAGAAGCAAAGGCTCAGAAAGATTCCTTGGTTTGCTCAAAGTCATGCACATTGTGAAGGCCTAAACCAGGCTTGAGTCCTCCCAGACATCTAGGCCATAGCCAGTGCCAGCTGTGGGCTTGAATATGGAGATAGGAAAATGAATGTGACGTAAAGGGTGGAGGACACAGTCTGCTTAGGAAACAAAACGTGAACAAGTATTATAGAAATGTCTGCAAGGATTAACTGGCCCAGTAAATGTGGGGAGGGCAGTCCAGTCGGAAAAGCAGGACTGGGGGATCCTACAAATACTGCTGAAGTTAGGACACAACGAAGAGAAGGAAGCGACAGAGATGTACCAGATGCCGTTAGAGATATGACTCCTTCCTCACTCCCCAAAGATTCCCTCCGACTCCCCAAACAAAGGGGAAAACAAAACTTAGAGACAAGGCTAAGAATCCTTAAGGACCTAGTGTCCTTAAGGAAAAAAATAGTGAACTTTTCATTTAGGTTCACATTGATACTTTGTTAGTAAGTTATCTTTGTTTGACCTCAGGTCTCCTAACTGTTACTTTGTTACAGTCCTAACCATTTGTAAGTAAGTGATAATGGGCTTTAATTAGAAGATAAGAATTGTACACCTTTGGCTTTTCCTACCAAGGCCCTACCCCTAGTCACTGTTTTCACAGGATCTCCGGTCTCCAGACACACAAAGCATTATTTAAAAGACTACACGATCACCTTTCACAATAGGAATGTAGATAAGGACCTTAATTAATGAAAGGGCTAACATCTGTCTCCTTTTGGGAGCAGTAGTGCAAGGTCTTCCCAGTTATAGTCAGAAGGATTCACTCATCTGCTGTTTTTGTGGGTGCAATTTGCATACTTGTGTTTATCACCTTTTTAATCCACCCTGACTTTCAGGGATTTATTAAATTAGACCACTCAAACGTCCTCGCTGAGAATGGACTGTAGGTTGAGGAAGAAAGGGGTCCAGAAAAGGGTTACTCGGATTTAAAGCTCCTGTCCTAGAAACCAGGTTCCGGAGGCCTGCCCCCTCCCAGGAGTACTCATTCTGAGCACCAAGCCAACAGCCAATTTAAGGCCTGGCTCAGGGATTTCAGCTTCTCCTTTGCCCTGGACTGAATAGAGACTATCACCTCTACCTCACTGGAGACCTCATTAGGACTTGAACTCTGGTCTTTGTTTCTTCCCAGCAGGTTCTATACCGGAGAGAAGTGGGAGGAGGAGAGGGGGGGTCAGGTAAGCCCACAACTCCCAGAGCAGCAGGAGTCCAACAGCCTCTGAGAACTGGGAAGTGAGTAAACAAGCAATTACCAAAAAGAGAGCCAAGAGCTGGTAACCAGAGAAGCAGCTTAAATAATTTGATTCTACTCTTTGCCTTGAAAGGACGTCTGCCTTCCCTGAAACCCTCCTCCCACCCAGCTTCTCGCGGGTAATTTCACCACCCTCTACCTACTTTCCAAGTGAAATTCCATCTCCAGGGAAAGCAAGGTCCCAAGGGTGAAAGGCAGACGGTTATTTTCTGGCTAGATTCTTGGATTGCCCATTGGCATCACTACTCTTGGTCTATACAGTATTGTGAGAGGGAGAGAAAATGAGATGGTATTGCAAGTCTCTGTACTCTAATACCCTCTGGCTTCCAGATCTCTTTGGGAGTAGAGAGGAGCTTAGGAAGAAAGAGGTGACTCAGAATTTGCTTCTCAGAAATGAGTGGGAACCCAGCTGGGCTGCAGGAAGTGTGGGGTCGGAGTGAAAGAAACCTCACATTCCTTTTTTTTGGCTTGTGAGGTGCCTCCTGCCTACTGCTTCTAGGCTAGTCCCCATTTTTTCACTTTCTCTGGTTCTGCTGACATCCAGGCAGATCCTGGCACGAAAAGGCCTCTATATAGATAAGATTAAGGTCCAGCACTTATCTTCAAAGAATTTACCATTTGGTAGGGAAGGGAGAGGTATGACATTTCAGGAAGTTAAAAACATGTATACAAGTAACAATGCGAGGTAATGTACAGGAAAAGTGCCATTTCTCAAAAGTGTCACTGCTGCTAGTGACCCCAGTAATTTCTCACCTGGGTTACCGAACAGATCTCTGACTACCCCTCTATCTTTTGCTTCCAGTCTTTACTTCTTTTCCACCCTTCTGTAAAGCCTTCTTCTGTTCCCTGCACCTTTTTTCTTTTCCCCTCCAGTGCTGGGAATCAAGCCCAGGGCCTCCTGCATGCTAGGCAAGCACTCTTCCACTGAGCTATAGCTGCAGGGTGTACCCTCAGGCATCCCACACGTGTAAAAATAAAACCAAAACCCCAACATAGCGTGCCTAGCCTTTTGAAGTCTGATCCCTTTAAATCCATTGGGCCATGTTCCCCTCCACACCCAGGCTCTGAAGCACTAGAATGAAGTACTTGTGACATCCAACTACTACTCTTTGGCCTCAGGGCCTTTGCACATGCAGTAACTTGACTCACTACAGCTGGAATTTAGTACAGAAATAACCTCCTCAGCTGGGCATGGTGTCTCATGCCTGTAATTCCAGCACTCAGGAGGCTGAGACAGGAGAATCATTTTTTTTTTGTTTTGTTTTGTTTTTTTGCTGCACCGGGGATTGAACTCACGACCTTGCACTTGCCAGGCAGGCGCTTAGACCGTTGAGCTAGATCCCCAGCCCTGAGAATCGTTTTGAGTTGGAGACCAGCCTGGGCAATAAAGGGAGCTCAAGGTCAGCCTGAACAGCATAGTGAGACCCTGTCTCAAAAAGACAAGGGCCGGGGATCTAGCTCAGTGGCTTAAGCACCTTCCTGGCAAGTGCAAGGTTGTGAGTTCAATCCCCAGTGCCAATAAATAAATAAATAAATAACCTCCTCTTTCCCAAGAACTCTTCCCTGACACCGGATTAATCAGAATTTTTCATCCCTCTCCAGACATCAAGTTCCCTACTTATTTTTTGTACACAGTCCCTGGTGCAGACTAGACAACAAATAATGGTTGCGTGAAAGGCTGACTGGCAGGCAGAGGAGCTCATTGAGACTCTGGGAAATCATTAGAGGCTTTTGAGTCAGAGACTGATAACATCACAAAGCTATACAGTAAGATGAATAAGGTAGTTAGTTGTAAGGTAGGGTTTAGGGGAACAGAAGGTTGAGGCAGAGGACAGAACAGAGTAATGAGTGTTTAAAGTCAAGAGTAAAGACAATAACAGTGGAAACTGGAAAGCAGGAATGGAAATGAGGTGCATTGTAAAAGTAATAATAGAAGTTGAAGGAGTATTTGGATCTGTTAACAGGATGGGGTGGGGGGAGCGGTCAGATGAGGCCAAGATTTGCACCCCTGCTGCTGAGAAGGAATGAGAAAGGAACTGGACAGAAGTCAGGAAAAGGTCTTCAATGCAGATAGCAGTGAGGACAGGGCAGCAAGGACATCTGGGAGAGGAGCGAATCTGTTTGTTTTAGAAAGAGCTTCAGCTAATTAGAACCGAAAGCAAACAGACTGGAGGAATTTTGAGCTCTGGCCCTGAGTTTTATCTCTGGGTGGTCTAGGCATGCAAAGACTAACAAGTTAGGGCCTCACCTTATCCTTTAGAAAATGGGGACAAAGGTCCAGTAGTTATGTTGTTTTATGAATCAGTGTCATAGTTTTAACATGAAATTATTTCACTAATTTAAGTCTTTTGCAGTTTCTGCCATGTTCCGGGGGACTTTGCTGGAATAATGCTCTCTCTCCATGTGAGCTATGTTTTATCAAATATACTATAGTTCTCTGTCCATTACCTTTCCTACATCTCATATTCTTCCTGCTTTCTGACTCTGAATTTAAGTCTTGTGCTTCTCTCTAAATCATCGCAGGCATCTGTCTTCCAAACCCGTCTACCCGCCCTCTCCCACTCCTACTTTCAGTCCTTACTCTCTCTGTGGTTGTCTTAAGAGACTGAAAACTGCTTGGCTTCCCTCCCTTTTCTTACAGTATCCGGAGCCTCTTTGTTGGACATGTCTTAACCTGTTTTCAGCCTCTGTAACGCTGAAAAAGACAGATGAGGTCAGACTAGTAGGGAGGGAAGGAAGGGAAAATTTCTTACCCAGCAAACCCTGATCATTCATAACTGGCTTTCCAAATGAGAACAGATTACATGTGTGCATTTGCGTGTGCACGCACATGTTCTGTCAAGAACAACCAAACCCTCATAGCACATGTCTGCATTCCTGTGTGTTTTAAACTCTTAATACATAAAAGGGACAAAGCATCAGAAATCTCTATCTTTAGATTAGTAGCTGATGGCACTAGGGTTTCAGCGGGCCGTCCTTTTACTTTCCTGGCTCTTCCAGCAGTTTGTTACCTTGCCAACTGGTATGCTGGTGTTTAAGTTGCAAGGGTCTTCCTGGACTGAGAATGAGGAAGAGAATGCTGGCAGCTGATACTAACAAGGTCCCTGGAGTAATTTATTAGTGTCTCTGGTCTTCTTTTATTTGACAGAAGATGGAATGGAAAATGTTCATTCCTCCTGATAAGAGACACATATTTAGTAGTTTATATAGTCCAACCTGATTCATCCTCATTACAGCTGTTCCCACACCCAGGACATGTGAAGGCCCTTTCAACCCGCCCAAGTTCCTTCCTAGTTGTCATTCTTATTCTTCTTTGCCTTTTTGCCAATTTTCTTGGGGAAGGAGTTATAGCCAGAGCTTCCACATCCTTCCCTCCAATCCCTTTATAATCCAATTTTCTCTCTCATCTTCTACCAAGAACCTCTTTAAAAGTTCACCCATGACAAGCCATAGCTCAATGACATTATCTTTGTTCTCATTTTCTTTGACTGACCTTAGCAGTAGCCTGGCTCTACTCCCACCTCTCTACACACTGGCCCCTTTGTTTGTGCCCTCTTTCTACCCCAGCCTCTATGTCTAGGCCCCTCATCACTAGGTCTTAGTTTTCTGTCCTCTCTTTCCCAGGGTCTCTTTAGTCTCCTAGCTCTAAGGATCATCTCTAAACTTCATCACCACCACCCCCAGCAACATTGGAAAAGGCCCAGGAGCCTGTAGGAATGTTCCTGAAACTACACACTGCACCACATGGCTGGAGGCAGCAACCGAGGGAAGGAATGGGGAGGGAGCTGGGTCTGACATGACCCAAAGCTGAGAAATTCACATTCTATCAGTGGACAAAAGTATGCTTTTCAAGTTTTAATGTACGCACCAGTCACTTGAGGATTTTGTTAAAATGCAGGTTCAATGGGTCTGGATTGAGGTCTGAGATTCTGCAATTTTACTAAGCTCCAAGATGGTAGTGCACCATACTTTGAGACGCAAGGGATGAAACCACACTTACCTACTCCTACTGACAGATTTTGGGGGATTTTCTGTGCTGCTTTTGTATCTATCTAGAATGTGATCACCTTGAGGGCCAGGATTCTGTTGCTTGCATCTTTTTTTTTTTTTTTTTTTTTTTTTAGTGGCACCAGGGATTGAACTCATGATCTCACGCTTGCCAGGCAGGTGCTTAGGCCACTGAGCTAGATCCCTAGCCCTTGTCTTTTTGAGACAGGGTCTCACTATGCCATTCAGGCTGGCCTTGAGCTCACTTTGTAGCCCAGGCTGGTCTCAAACTCACGATGATCCTCCTATCTCAGCCTCCCGAGTGCTGGGATCACAGGCGTGCGCCACCATGCCTGGCTTGTTGCTTGCATCTTTGTTTTGCTGATGAATGGATTTCTTCTGTCACTATAAATATTTCACTAATGGGACCCAGAGCTGAACTGCTTACAAAATAATTTTTTGACTTTACAAACACTAATTTATCTCATAATTGCAAATGTGAGGTAAGTGAATACTTTAATTAAAAAAAAAACTATACATGGAAACCAAGAAAGAATAGCAGGTCACTTTTTCAGGATCAGGCTCCCCCACCCCTTGCTCAGAGGGGTCTCCAGGAAACCAGACGAGTGAATTTGAACACTGCTTTTGCTGGGGTCCTTGCTTAACCATTCAAGATGGTGTACCACTCACCCTCTGTACCTCACTGATTCTTTCCTGCCTCAGTAGAAGACTCTCCCATCTCTGTCTTCATTTTTCCAAAGGGCATTCAGCAGCCCCTGAGGAGCTGCAAGCTGCATGTTAGGAGGCCAGATGCCTGATGCTGAGGTGACTGAAAGGTTGGGAAGCAGACAGCTGCGCCAGCCCACACGCTAGAAACGCCCACACACATCTTTACAGCTGTTCTCCGCAGCACGGACTAGGAGCGCCTTTTAAAAGACTTGAAGACAGAGTAGGGTAGGGGAGAAACTCACAGAAATTGTAGAGCAGTAAGTACCCCGGCATAGCATCCCATGTATCTCGGCTTAGCTTCTGAAACAGAATATTTGCTTTTAGTGATTTCTCCCATGGCCATAAAAATGAAAGCCATTCCAGTCTCTAAAGTAGGTCACACAGGGAGGAGAGAGAGAGAGAGAGAGAGAGAGAGAGAGAGAGAGAGAGAGAGAGAGAGAGAGAGAGAGAAACACAAGCTGATAAATGCAGATGCCAAGCACTTTCACCCTTTTCCAAACCAAAAATAAATCTTGGAAATTGTTTGAAGAATATGAGAACCATAGCTTAAGAAAAGCCAAGGAGACAAAAGTGGGTGGGCGTTTTTGCCCTCAATTCACTTGTCCACAGTTGACCTTGACCCAGGGACAGTTCCTCCTAATGACTGCCCACCCCTCCCCCATCACCTCACAAGGGTGGAGCTTACTTCCTGGTCATCTCTGTTGCCTGATGTCAAGTAACTGCTTTCCTCTCCCATTTCTAGTAACTCACTTCGAGAGTCTCTATTCATCAAGCAAAGACTAGAGGAGGGAGACAAGGCAAAAAGACACTTGGATTTCTCCATATGAGTGGTTCTGTGATTCATTATGTTTTCTAGACAGCAGCACATGCAGTTCCAGCAAAGGAAGGGGAGAAAAATGCCTTGTAGACCACATTTGGAGTCCCCTGGCTTAGCCTTTCCTTTCCTCCATCTGCCACAAGCCAATTGGCTTTCAGCTGCTGTTCCTGTTTTTAGTATACATACTCCCCTACCTACCCTCGGCTGCTACAATGGAATTGGGGGACTGATGAGACACAGAGAGGAAGACTTCCAGCTACCGCAGCTGTGGCTCGATCACCAGAGACCAGAAGTTTCTGGAGACTCTTTGCAAGTCTCTCAGTCAGGAAATTCAGATCTTTTGCTTTCTTCATAGTGGGCTGTCCCACTCTCCATCATAGTCCTTTCCTGAGTAGTCAGACTTTTCCCCAGGGAAAGTATGAGTGTGAGTATCCTCAGAAGGCAAACAGGAGCTTTAGAAAGATCACAAGGGGCTCAGACAAACAGACATGGAAAGACAAAAAAAAAGCTGTAACACTGATACAAATACCTGTGCCATAGAAGCCAGGATGATACAGTGACTAGCTAGAGATAGCCAAATAGTGTGAATCAACTTGGAGAAATACTTGTGAGGGATGGTGTCCTGGATTCAAGAAGGCATCAATCATGGAGCAGCCACAGGAAATCCTATGCCTCCGAGAGAATTTCATGCTGTGAGTGGCAGGAACACAGATTTGCAGTGGGTATAGAGGTTTTTTTTTTTTTACCTGTGCATTGTTTGTTGGTTGGTTTTTAACCTCTGAGCAAGTACCCAGCTGCTGCCCTACTCCAAGATTTGAGAGGTAGAATAGGTCAAAGAATAAACATGTGGGAACAAATGGTTTTTAAGCATGTTTCTGAGTTCTAGAAAAACTGGAAGGAGTCTTGCTTTAGCATCTAGTGGAATAACTGGAGTTGGAACACCTGGAAGTATCCTGGTTTATAGAAAGAAATCAGGGGGCTGGGGCAAGGGTTGACTTTGTGCTAAATGGGTAGGAAAGGCAAAGCTGCTTCTCATGTTCACCCTATAAAACAGAAGTATGACCTATTACACAGGCCTAGAGGCTTCTTGTTACCAGGTTCCAGATATTAGATTATATAAAACTCTCTATAAATGATCTACCAACAAATACCACTGGTCTACTCTATGCCAGACCCCAAAAGGAATCACCTGCTGGAGATGCTCAATGGCAGTGACAGGGGCCAGGCCTACTTCTTGTAGCTTCTGAAACTAACTGCCGGTACCCTGTTGCCTGCCCATAAGTGGCAGTAGCCAGTGGTGGAAGCTGCTCTTGATCTGCAGAGCAGAGGAGAGGAAGAGGCCCTTACAGGAAGGCAGTCCCTGCAGGCTTCTTCCCTGCCTGTAGGATTCCGAAGGACTGAGGCAAACCCCAGGAAGCAGTCCAACTAAGAAGCTTCGGGCTGTATTCCCCTGGGAGAGAGAAGTTGCTAGAGAGGATTTTTATTTTTACAGCCCTCATTCCCACTGCAGGGGTGGGAGGGATGGCAGACATTGAGAAAAAGTTTGGATCAGGAAGGAAGCATTCAACTAGATGTGTACTTTATACTTTCTGCTCTTTAATATTCAGTCTCTATTGTAGCCTCAAGAAATATTACTAAAAAACTCTTGAGGGCATGAGTTAAGATTGTAGGGATTCCTAATGTCAACTCTGCTTCTACTGTTTTTCCTCCTAAGGCTTTCCACTGGGTGGAATTTTAAATTTGAACAACGGTTCAAATGCTAAGAGACAAACTGCTCATTACTGGAAAGAGTGCCAGGAATCCTAGGAAGTGGACGTCACTCCCCACTGGAACACCACACCTCATAGTAAGGGTTTCTTTCATAGTCACAGGAAAGTTGGATCAGCATTTCTTTTCATTCCCATCTTCTTTCAGGAACTGCTGGGATAAAAGAGAGCCCAGACAAATAAAAAATTCACAAACAGGACAAGAATAAAATATTTAGGGTGAGATCAGAAATCCTTTGGTTACTCAGTGAACTGAATAACTACTAAAAAAAGTATAAGGAAATAAATGTCTACCAAAGTCCACCTCACAGCAGGCATTACCCGTTAGACCCCATTTACACAGGTTCTAAGCATGGTTGTCCTGCATAGTAAGTCAAAGAGACTTACATTAATCCGGGGATAAAATAGAAGAGTTTTGTCATTATTAACTTCATTCCCAATAGTAATTATGTATATATTCGGAGATGCATCCCACCAGTTGTTAAACGACCTAGTCCCTCAAACTTCTCATCCCAAATTCTAGTCAGTGTCAGATGGGAGGACTGAAAATGTTACTAGGTTTCTCAGAGAAGAATGTTTGAAGGTCAGTTTTGAAGGAGCAGTTCAAGCTTCCCATCATTAGTTCTTTTTTCCCAAATACAACTGATGGCTTCTGAAAGGGAAGGTTTACAGCAACATAGTTGAGTACTGAACTAAAATCTCTATTCCCTATTAATGGATCTTCTCAGAGTACTTATCAAAAGCACTCTAAACATCTGGGTTTCACATGGCAGTCAAAAGTTTTTTTTCAGGCTGGGGATGTAGCTCAGTGGTATGGTGTTTGCCTAGCATGAGGTAAGACTCCGGTTCTATCTTTAGCACTGCAAAGAAAGAATGAAAAAAAAATCCAGACCCAGTGTTATGGTTAATTTGATCAAGAGAACACCTTCCAGAGCTGTCAAAAATGGTTACATACTAAAACTATGGGTTTGTTTCTAATCACACAGCATCTGATTTATTTAGATGATAACCTTATCTTGGCATCAAGCAGGCTCTTGTCCAAGACCTGTCAATGAGCATGGGTTAAGAAATATTCTATGCCCAAGCAATGCAGGCTAAAAATAACTCTGAGCTATTTTTTCTTTACTCATCCACAGAATGTATTTGTATGTCAACAAGAACTTTGCTCCTTGTGAGTTTTCACTCCTGCTTACTCCTTCCTGAAAATAGAGTTGTTTGATATAATCCAGGGAAGTCAGGAGGATTGGTGTAAGACATACATAGCAACAAAACTACACTGGCAGAACAAAGCTTCATGACTGCCAAGTGTCCAGAGAAAAACCAAATAGGTAGTACAGTCATAGGTAGGATATTTTAAAAATAGATTCTCAGCCCGGCCTGGTGGCGCACACCTGTAATCCCAGCACTTGGGAGGCTGAGACAGGAGGATCATTGTGAGTTCGAGACCAGCCTGGGCTACAAAGTGAGCTCAAGGCCATCCTGAATGGCATAGTGAGACCCTGTCTCAAAAATACAAGGGCTGGGGATTTAGCTCAGTGGCCTAAGCACCTGCCTGGCAAGTTTGAAGTCATTAGTTCAATGCCCGGTGCCACAAAAAAAAAAAAAAAAAAAAAGTAGATTCTCCTGTTGTACAAATATAATTTTTATCACAGTATATGATTTATATACAGAATGTACTTTTATATTAACAATAATGTAGTACTTATATTTGTATTACTTTTAAGACCACTAACTCATTAATTTTCACAACTCTATGAAGTGTGATTATTCCAATTTCACATTTGAAAAAACTAAAGCACAGAGATGAAACAACTTGCCCAAAGTCCCAGCCAAGATATAAAACTCCAGGTAGCCCATACTCTAACATTACACTATCTACTCTATGCAACAATAAAGATGAGCTTTAGAAATTTCCTACACAGCTTTATCCCTCTATCAAACATGCCTGTTTACATTCTCTAAATTAAGCAGACACATGTCCCATGGTTGATCTTAACGTGAAACCAAGGAGCAACAGGAACTTTAGTCTCTTCCAAAACATACAGCTCTCTTTTAACACACCAAATGTTACCGCCTTTTGAATATAAAAATGCATTGCAATAAGTGGTAAGCATAATTACTTTCTAGCAATAGGAAATGTTTGCAGAATTAGGGCCCTGGATACCTTCTTCAACTCAAGCAGTCACTACTCAGTGGACCTTTGGTAGCTATAGCAGAATTTAGGTAGCTAATCTCGAAAGAAGTCAATTTAACAAGACCCTAATTAGAGAATGTCTTATTCTATATGTGTATTATGGTGATAGAGCATAAAGTAAGTTTCCTATGCTTAAAAAACCACTAACAGATTTCAAGAAATAATGCAATGATCTACTCTTCTGTGCATAAGTTCATACTAATTGGAACTCTGGCTAAGGCCAAGGCATCATTCATATGCTTTTGCTTAAAGACCAAAACCTTTACTTAAATCTTTGTCTCTCAATTTCTCCCATCTCTTACTCCATTTACTTATAAACTGGTAGTATCTTTTAAAGTATTGGCAACCACACTTTAAAACACCACTGTCCAACTGGTTTGCTTCTAAAATAGAGAATGAAAACTTTCAAATATTGAACATTTTGCTTTAGTCAATGTTTCCTTAAAAGCAGCAATTTTAGTAAAATGACTTGGCTGTTCTCACCTAAATATTACCATGACTGAAACACTGATGTCATCACTTAGGTGACAAAAGCCAATCAGGAAGCATTGCTAAATGAAATTTACCCAGCCCTCCTTGGCCTCCTTATCTGGTTTAACATACACAATTTCACTTTCACCAATGCATTTACTGTCTACAGCTATATCAGCGAAAGAATAAAAATGGAAAATTTCAATCCTGACAGTGCAATGCAGAGGTGGACCTGAGCCTTTGGTCAGCTTCTCCACATGTCCAGTTCCAACAGGTTCCTTCTAAGTAAGCTACTAAACAATGTCTGTTTCTTCAAATCTAAAAGATGATTTATGGTATACAGCTTAATGTGACACAAAAAAGTTTGGCGAAAAACATTTTTATGGCTAGGAAGGGCTTCAAAAGTTGGTGCTTAATTTTTTTAACAGACACCATCAGACTGGGCTGTAGGAAATCAAATTGGCCTAAACTGAGTCTAGGAAAGGCAGTTGCAGTAGCAGCTTCAAAAAATTAGCAGTCACTGACACTAGTCTATGATGGGGTAAAACCCTAAACATATCTCTCGATACCTCGTAAAGTCAGCAAAGTCCTCAGTTTGTGCATGACTGACATTAAGAACCACACCTTCAATTTTCTAACCCAGGCTTTAGTTTCCCTCCTCCCACTTCCCTCCAAACTCAGGCAGATGATTATAGACAAGGAGGCAATGAAGTTGCTTCAAAATATTTAATACGTGTTGGACACGTAAAGTTACATTTTTATACAAAAATCAATACAACGAAGGAGAAAATACTGTACAAAACCTTATCAGGTCCCCCAACCTTTATACAACAAAGACTGGAGTCACCATATCTACAAAACCATAAGGTCTTTCCACTTAGGGCTTCTGTCTGTAAACTTTGTTTCATTAAACACTTTTTAAAAGCACTGTTTAGTAGTTCTGAGCTAGAGCTTTTAAAAATATAACTTTTCTCTATAAACTCCATATTTCCAAGCTTGAACTCTTCTGTGAAGTTCATCAAGCTTTTTTCCCCTGTGGGGAGGCCACGGTCCCTTAATACTCCTCCTTCCCAGAGTAATCATAGGGTATAAACGTTTCTTCTGTGCTAGAGAACGATGGAGAGAGAGAAATAATACAAGTCTCTACTGCAGACTAAATCCCCCGAGTCTGAGGAAATCCTGGGAGGAAACGCCACAGGCCCGGCGCGGCTCTAGCTTTCATTTGAGGGGTGTGTGTAAAGTCCCTCCCTCCCCCAGAACGAATGGGGAACTCCCCGGCCTCCAACCTTTCCGCCGCTTCCTCCTCTGCGCGGCCGGCGAAGGAAAGTCCCTGTCTGCCCCCGAAGCCTTAAGCCCGGGGAAAGGGTGGTGCATTCCAGAAGGACAAAACAGTCTCAGTTCAACAGGACAAACTTACAGGAACACAGACATACACATACGCAAAAGTGAACGATCGTCCTCTTTCTATGAGCCCCCGACTCCGGTCTCAAGCGGAGACTCGAGAGCCACGGGGCACAGCGGGGCTGCCCAGCCCGGGGGCAGTGGATGCTGCCCGGCAGCAACCGGTCTCCCCAGCGCGCACGGCGCCAGCGGTCTCCGGGGCGTCCTCGCAGCCGGAGAGGCCCGGCCCTCACTTCGGGGACGCCCGCTGCTCAACCTCCGCCCGCACGGGGCCGGGGCCTCAGAAGGCCACGATGGCTGTGCTCCAAGGGTTAATGTCTCTCAGCACCGGCTTATCGCAGCAGATCTGCCCGGGCTCTGCGGCTTCCGGACCGCTCTCCTCGCCCTCCTCCTCTTCCCGGCCGCCCGCGGGGCTTTTCCGCAAGAGTCCCGAGAAGCTGGAGCCGAAGATGTTGATGAGGTTCGCCACGTTCCCGGTCTCCATCTCCTCCTCCCCGTCCTCCTCGCCTCCGTCCCGGCGTGGCTTCTTCAGCGGGGTCGAGCAGGGCGCCGGGCAGCCCGCGTGGCCCCCGCCCGCCCCCGCCGCGCCGCGCTTCCTGGGGCACAGGGCGGGCGGCGCTGCGGGCTCCTCCTCGGCGGGCTGTGGCGCGCAGCGACCGTCGGCGCGGGGGATCGGGCCGGGCTGGCCCTCCCTGGCCGAGGGGCAGCCCGCCGAAGGCCCCGCGGGGGACACGTCCGGGACACCCACAGGCGCCGCAACGCGTGGTCCCTCCACGCGGCCCCAGGCAGCTTCCGCCGTGTCCCCCTCTCGGCCCCGAAGAGCGGCTCCGGCTCCGGCCACCGTGGCCGCGGGCTCTGGATCCCCCGCCTGCGGCGCGTCGGCGACCGCGGGGCGCTCCGGCTGCGGCGCGGTGTCCGGCCAGGCGGCGCGGGCGGCCGGCGGGGGCGGCTCTCCCCAGCCCGCAGGTGGCTGGGCCGCCGGCTCCCCGGGCAGCGGCACCGGGGTTCCCGCGGGACCCGCCAAGTAGAGGCCGGGGCACGGGTCACTCAGGTAGACCTGGCGGGCGCTGCGCAGCACCAGCGAGACCAGGAGGTTCTTGTGCAGCTTGATGCCGCCGCGCTGCACTCGCGAGTTGTAGATCTTGCCGAGGGAGATGCTGACAATGCGGTGAGCCTCCAGCTTGAACTCCATCCTGCTCCTTTTCCCCGGGCTAGCGCCGGGGTGACGCGGGCAAGCCCCGGCTAACGTTCGGAAGCCCGGAAGGGAACTGAGGACGAAGATAAATCCGCCGCGAAGAGCACCTTCGTTCGACTGGGGAGGGCTCCGAAGAGAAACGACTCAGTGACGCGCGCTGCCCTCTGACGCTCTCACCCACCACTAGCGCCCAGTTTCGAGTCCGGTCGCTAAACTGAGGGCAGTGGGGCGGCCCTGCAGTTTATATAGGCGCCTTGAACGCCAATCACGAAGCGCCGCCAACCGTTCCGGGCTGACCGCCGCGCCCTCGTGCGCCGCGCGCAACCAATCAGAGGTCGAGGAGGGGCGCCGGGACCTGTTCGAAAGTTAGCCCCGCGGAGCAGGCTCTTAAAGGGGGCGACCGTAGTGTTTGGGGTCGAGGACGACCCTGAGGAGTCAGGCTCACAGTCCTGTTTGTATATCAGGTTTCTGATTCCTCTGCCCTTGCCAGAACCAAGGCGAACGAAACTATTTGAACTTTGTATTCGAGCATGGTGATGGACTCTGCTCTGCAATAAAGTCCTGATCCTTGCTTGGGCAAGCCCGCCCCGCCTCCATTTCCAAATGCGCACACCAGAACCCCAGACCAAAGCTGGCAGAAACGGAGTTGGTGGCCCTGCTCAGCAGAGGATAGATACTCCCGGGAGAACAAGTAGTGTTTCTACAAGGCATCTGGAAGACACTGCCTTTGGGTGGACCCCTTTGCCCACTATCGTCACGCACATTCTTAGCATCGGACAATTCCTACGACAAAGGAAAAGAAGGTTCTAGAACTTGTTTCTGGCTTCTTACCAAGGAACTGTGTCTGTGTACAAAGTTATTGATTCTCATTTTGTTCTCTAGATTCTAGAACAAATCCAGTTGCCATGTAGATTAAATGGAACTGTCTCTCCACAGTGATTTTTCTTCATCACAAAAACTTACTACTCTTGGGAAATTCTAGAGAGTTCTAAAAATACAAATAAGAGAAGTTCCGAGTTCCCATAATGATATCACAATTTTCTTCTAGTGTGAAGGTAAAATGTAGAGAAAGGTTGTTCTCTAATTTTCTGGTCAATCTACAAATGTGGTTCCTTTGTTGATCATGCTCAGTATATATCCTAAGGGCACACTCTCCACAGGGGTGGACAGGCTTCTGAACTGGGAAGATGGAGAATCAGTTCCAGTTTGCCCCCCGCTATGCTCCACCGAAGACCTGCCTGATGATTCTGTGTAAATGGCTTCAGACCTTTTAGTTTCTTTGAGTCTTTAAAGAAAGAAGTGACCTACCCATGTATCTGTTTCATTATGCAGTAGATAAGTGACACTCTCTCAGAGATAGTCTGAATAATAAAAGTAGGCATAGCTTTCTTGGAGCCCATGTGGAATAGCTGGCCTACAACATAAAGCAATACATTTACTTAGAACGTATAGGAGTGAAAGGTAAGCTTGATCATGGCTAGTTCACAGGACGTCTCTGGAGAATGTGGTGGCTTAGTAATATTACCTTTGTCAACAACTTATTGCTGGTAACTGAGGCCCAGGCTATGAACTTTTAAGTTCTTCCCCTCTAGGAATTTTCAATCCACGTAGAAAAGGAGATAAAATAATTGCAAGAATAATTACAAAACCTAGCATCACATGTTGAGTAATAACATGAAAAGTTTTTCTTCTTCTTCTTTTTTTTTTTTTTTTTTTTTTTTGCGGCACCAGGGATTGAACTCACAACCTTGCTCTTGCCAGGCAGGTGCTTAGACTGCTGAGCTAGATCCCTGGCCCTTTTCTTCTGTTTTTCTTTGAGAGCTTTGCATCACTATAAAACACTGGTAAAGAATACAGGCTTCCTAGGTTGTTGTCCTACCTCCACCTGTTGTTTCTGGTGTGCCTTCGGAAGGTTACTTCTTTTTGCCTCCATCTTTTTCATTTGAATACAGAAATAATAGTAGTGCTGTACCTCTTAGAACAGCACCAGGCATATAGTAAGCTATTAATATATGTTTGTTATTAAAACATTACCCCTCACATGATCTTGAGATGACAGAAGAAGATAGAGAAACAAGGGCATAAATGCGAGAAAGTTTTACCAAGGAAGTATATTTGAGGAGATTGTTGAAAACTTCTGAGCTAGGATGCACAAGTGACTTTTTTCTTTCTTTCTTTCTTTTTTTTTTTTTTTTTTTTTTTTTTTTTGCGGCACTGGGAATTGAACTCATGACCTTGCGCTTGCTAGGCAGGCACTTAGGCCACTGAGCTAGATCCCCAGCAAGATAGGATGCACAAGTTCTAAGCAGCAGAACAAGAGTCTGGTGCAGAGAGCATCTCATTTATATAGCAAGTGTGTCAAGAATATACCCAAAGTCAGTGGAAAGATGCTGGAAAATTGGCCTGAGGCTGCATGATAGTAAGTGGGGGAGACATAGCTCAATGTGAAGGCCCTAGATTCAGTCCCCAATACTGGATGCCTCAATGAGGAGATGGGGCCACAGGAATCTACTAAAACTTGAGTAAAATAACTACAGAATGGATTAGAACATTTGGTGAACTGAAGATCACTTATTATCAAACTCTTGTGAGCAGTTAGGCAAAGAATCATGAAGCAATGAACTAGGTGGAGGTAGCAAAAATGAAAATACTGAGAGACAAAAAGAACCTCAGTACTTATCAGGGATGCCCTCACTCACCTGCACAGGTTATTGATAGCAACGGCCTCTTTTCTCCTGTGAAGGTTTCTGATGGCCTTGAGCTGCACTGTCCCACCATCTGCCACTGTGCACATTATATTTCATCTCTGCCCTCGTTGCTTTTTCCTGTCATTCCTCATGTCCTTCCCAGACTGTGCCTTCATTAAAGGCAGGAGTTTATCTTGTATCTATAGGCAGAATATAAAGAAAATATGTAATGACCAGTTAGACATAGCCACTAACCATCAGAGCAGGGTGCTGGAGGCCCTTACAATCCCAGGAGTTATGCAGGGCTCCTGCAGGAGCAGCTGGATGGCAGGAAGTGGGGGTGCTCCAGGAGCTGAAGAAGTTCCTTCAACTGGCATGGAAGCATCTCAATATTTTGATAACTAGAGTGGCCGTGCCAGTGGGAACAGTGATGCACTTGGATGGGTGGATCCCTAACAATTATGTTGTTCGCTGAGTACAGAGCTAGTTACTTTACATGCTTTAGCATCCTTGTAAAGTCCTGAGAATAGATATCATTAGCTTTATTACAGGTGAGGAAACTGGGACTCTGAAAGGTTAGATGAATTTCTCAACATTGTGTAACATTGTGAGAGGCAAGGGTAAATGAGATTCAACTCTGAGTTTCTTAAAGCTTGAGTGTTGAGCTCTGAGCTAGACTGCCTGGCTCTACCTCTTACTTTCTGTGTGACCTTGGAAAGTTATTCACCTCTGGGTGAAATGGAAAAGCTGGGTCCTAGTTTTGTGATGTGGCCAGGTTATATAATCCCTCTGTGCCTCAGTTTACTATGTAAGATAGGAATGATAAAAATGCCTTTAAAATTGGGAGGCTGAAGCAGGAGAATTGCAAGTTTGAAACCAACCTCAGCAACTTAGTGAGACCCTGTCTCAAAAAATTAAAAATTAATAAAGGGCAGGGGACATAGCTCAGTGTGAAGGCCCTGAATTCAATCCCTAGTACTTAAAACAAATAAATACATACATAATTTAGTACAGTGTATAGTACTATATATGCACTTATTAAATCTTAGTTATTGCTGTTATGGTTGTTATTACTGTACCAGTGTACTATGCCACATAATGGGTACTATATAATTGTCTGCTGACTTGAAACTGCATAATCTAACACTTATCACCAGAATTTCCTCTAATCCTGAGTTTACAAAATGGAACCTTTAGAATTCATCTTTGGAGGGCCTGGACATTTATGACCAGGAAAATTTACTTCTACTACCAAAAAAGAAATAGCGAACACATTCTTTTAAGCTTTAGCAAGCAGATAACAAAGAATTTGCTGTCATCAATGTTTGAGATTTTCTGTTTAAAAAAACAGCTGGTAGAAGATCAGAAGCACAAGGGGCATCGGAAGGACAGAGGAAGCAATCACTGTGGAAGCAATGACCACAACACCGCCATCAGGCCTGTTCTGTCCTTCTGCTCCGTCTCCACTGGTTAGTATTCCCTGTACTAACCTACCTGCTCCACAGATGTCTGAGGCCACTGGGCTCAGGCCTAAGGAGGCCTCACAGCACAGGGCTGTCTGCCCACTGCCACTGACTTCACTACCCTCAAGGCTGCCTTCGTTTGCATGATTACTTGAAGGTTAAGTATTATTATCAGATGATTAAAGAATTTATATTGCCTTAAATTGAGTCTAATCTGCAGGAGAACAATGCAAACCCGAACCCACCATGCACGATGTTCATGACAGTTGTATAAGCAGTAACAATTAGAAAGGAGAGGCTGTGTGGAAGAGGAGCAGACTGCCTCTGCTGTCCCTACCTTTCAAGATGAGGACATTCGGAAAATTTTTGGCCAAACTTGCTTGTGCAATTGAATGATCATTTGTATGTCAGCCTGAATTCTTTATAAGAATATACAAAACACTCTATAAAAGACTATTTGTTTCCATAAATATACATTTCTAGCACTTTAAGCAATAATCTTTTCTGAGAAGAGAAAAATCTACTTTTGAATTTATCCCTTTCTCTTTCACTATTTTGGACATTTTATACCTTCTTTTCCCCTTTGGCTGCTTGATTTCTGCAGAATTTCTTTATATACAAATAGTGTTGGGCAAAGAATGGGTACCAAAATGTTTCCCCCCTCTTCCTCATTTTTTTTTTTTTTTTTTGCGGCACCAAGGATCAAACTCATGACCTCGTGCTTGCCAGGCAGGCACTTTGGCCACTGAGCTAAATCCCCAGCCTTTGTCTTTTTGAGACAGGGTCTCGCTATGCCATTCAGGCTGGCCTTGAGCTCACTTTGTAGCCCAGGCTGGTCTCGAACTCATGACGATCCACCTGTCTCAGCTTCCTGAGTGCTGGGATTATAGTCCTGCGCCACTAGGCCTAGCTTCTTGCTCAGTTTTCTAACTGATAGCCCCACCAGCTTTCTTCTCTTAAATTTTATATCTTTGCTCAGAGAATCTTACTTTTTGATGATCATATTTTCATAATCTATCTCCTTTAAGACTCCCAAGGAAAACAAATTCCTCAATCAGTTGAATAGTCTATCTCATTAAAACAAGCCCGGCTAGCATCTTCTCAAGCTGCACAATGAGAAAACACTACCACATGAAACCCGAGACCCACAGTGTTAAATAGTGAGCACCAGCTATTGAGTACGTGACCTGCAGCCAGCGCAGCGAAGGAACTAAATTTTTTAAATTTAATTTTTTTGAGGGGGTACTGGGAATCAAGCTCAGGACCTTGCACTTGCCAGGCAGACACTTATGCCACTGAGCTATATCCTTGATCCCTAAATTTTAACTTAAAAATTGAAGCAAGCTAAGTGTTTTTCCTGAGATCCAACTGTATTGTATCAAACTTTTGAAGCCTGAAAATCTAAGATTTTCACCTGATGTGTGCTTTAAGTGTAAAATACACACAGCATATTTAAAAGACTTAGTATGAAAAAGAGAATTAAAATAGCTCACTATATTTTTATGGAACATATTATTTTTATGAAATGATATAATTTTATATGTATATTGGATTAAATAAAATATGTTATTAAAATTAATTTATCTAGTTTCTTTGTATATGTGTAGCTTCACTTATGTTTCTATTGGACAACACTGCCCTAGGTACAAAAAAGGATAAGGGAGGTGTGGACATATAAATATACATGAGCATATTGTGGGCAATTAACAGATGTCCTTGACTGGAGAAGAGGAAAAGTACAGAAAAATAAGAAATAAAAAGGAAGTGAACACCAAACAGTTACTTTGTAGAGATAAGAAGAAAATCAAATAAAAATATTAAAAACAGCTAACTGTCTAGAAGAAAGTTCTTTCTAGAACTGAGAAGCCACAAAAGCCAGAGAAGCAACAATTCTTATCTGGATACAATGACAAAAAAATTATCACAAAATTATATTTTAATTCAAAATACAAATGCGGAAACAGATTTCAGAGAGAGAGAGAGAGAAAGAGATTCACTTGGATAACATTCTCCTGGGTTGTTAGTGTGCATTTATTCTTCTCAATTTTGATGTCCACCTGGAAGTTGCAGGACCATTTGTTTCTAATGTGTCATTTTCTTGTGTATACACACACAAAAATCTCCAATGTCTTCCCATGACCTTTATGGCAAAAATCCAATTCTTCGGCTTGGTCTCCAGAGCACTACACAATACATTGTCAAAGACGAACTGCTGAGAAGAGTGAACAGAGCTGGAGCTCAGCTGGGTATCCTGGCAGTTTTCATGGCTGTGTATGGACAAATGGTGAGGCCGTCCTTCACTTGTTAAAGTGGGAAGTAAGATTTAATCAGTAGTCCTCAAAAGATGCTGCACATTAGAATCACCTAGGGAGCCTTCAAACATCCGGATGCCCAGGTTGTACGAGATCACTTCAGAGTCTCTGGGGTAAGACCCAAACATTAGAATTTTTTATTTTAAAAGTGATGACACTGCAGCCAAGTTTGAGAACCAGTGGCCTAGATCATTGTTTCAGGATCATTTCATATCTAAATTTCTAATTTAGGTAAACCTTTATAACCTTCTTATAACCCTGAGAAACATACATGTTCCATCTCTTTCCCAGTAGACAGATGGAGTCAAAAGTACATCTATTAGGATGGGAATATAGCTCAGTGGTATAACACACATTCAGCATGTTCAGGGCCATGAATATTCATTTCCTACCACACACACACACCAATACACAATATATAACTCATCTCCTATTTCCTCAACAAAATACTCTCCCCTCCTCTCCCAATTCTACATATCACCTTTAGAAAGACTTCATGCCTGCTGGTGTTTATAGTCTGCTCGCTTGTATATACATCCTCTCTTACAACCTAGCAGTTATTTGTGATACCACCTTGTATTTTTATTTTCTATGTCATTTACTTATCTATTATTCATTTAACTTTTTGTGTATATATTTCTTCTTTCCCTGTACCAGGATACAAGGCTGAGAGATGCTATTATGCCTTTTTCCATCCTTCCTTCGCTATCCTCAGCAACCTGAATGTTGTTATGAGTGTATTTGGATAAATAACTATTTGATAAACATATCAATTAATGTAGTCCCCAAATTTGAACTAACATATGCAAACACAACCAACTACAGGATATAAAGGAGTGCACCATGGAGCCGGGCATGGCGTTGTACTCCTGTAATCTCAGCACTCTGGGAGGCTCAGGCAGGAAGATTGCAAGTTTGAGCCCAACCTCAGCAACTTAGCAATTTAGTGAGACCCTGTCTCAAAATAAAAAGAAAATAGGGCTAAGAATAGCTCAGTGCAAAGGCCATAGTTTCAATTCATCACCACAAATACATTTTATCTTACAGTACCTCATAATTATTCATGACTCTATGCTATATCATTTCCCTATAAAAGCTATTTTTCATATAAAAACAAGTTGATTTTACATGGATTGCTTTTTCTGCCATGCCATTTACAAATGTGTGATTTACTACTGAGAAAGTAGTGGCTTGCTTACTCTGTTCTATTAAACATGGACCATTGGGTTAGTGATGTGCTGAACACCCTACTGGGTATCGGCACCTAGTGTAAGGGCAACCAGTACATCTCTCAGCCATTAAGAAAATCTAGCTCCCCCATTCCACCTGCTGTAGCAAATATTACGTGTTCTAATTCATCGATCAAGTCCATTTTATTTTATTTATTTATTTATTTTTGCAGCACCGGGGATCGGACTCATGACCTCGCACTTGCCGAGCAGGCACCTAGACCACTGAGCTAAATCCCCAGCCCTTGTCTTTTTGACACAGGGTCTCACTATGCCGTTCAGGTTGGCCTTGAGCTTACTTTGTAGCCCAGGCTGGTCTCAAATTCACAACAATTCTCCTGTCTCAGCCTCCCGAGTGCTGGGATTACAGGCGTGAGCCACCACACCCAGTGATCAAGTCCATTTTAAACTAACCCAGCTAATTTCAATTCTAAAATGAATGCTCCTGCAGTTCAAAAAAACTATCACTAACCCATCTTTGCTCATTTTGCCTAAGCAAATTCTGAGTAAGTATTTATACAGACACTTCCCCCAGTATGAAAGGGAGTTTTGGATCTGCAGTCTAACAGGCGTGAGTGTGTGGATTAGTAGACTTATGTTTATAAGACAATCTGAGTTCTTTTGTGGAAACATGACTATAAAATAGAGCACTTATATCCTTTCCTTTACCGTGATCACTTAGAAAGTTCTCTTAAGTCCAACTCCTCTATCTCTTTCAGCGTTTCCTGAAAGTATCAAAATAATATTGTTACAAAAACAGTGTTCTTTAAAAACAAATAGACATTCAATCATACAAGAACTGGTCAAGGAAGAAGGAACTAACTAGCTCTGATTGGCAGCTTTGCCCTTTTATGAAACATCAGATGTTGGTTCTCAGTCATCCCTCTTCCCTTCTGGAGCTAATCTAGTGCTTAGAAAATTTCAGAGTCACTAGGGCTGCTGAGAAAAGAGTCCCACATGGCTTTTTCTCAGTCTAGGTCATTTTCTGTTTGACTATGAGTTTGTCCCTGGGTGCATGTCACCAGGAGTGTTCTGACTGGTGCGCGTGGGTAGGATTGTTTTCATGTGTATCAGTGGGGCGTTGGCGGTGCCAGAGCCTGCTTAGTCAGTGGTTTGAGTAAACGCTGTGGTCAGAATGGGTGGCAGAGACCCTGATATCTCTTTTCAGTTATGACTGGGACTTTTGTTTGCTTTTATTTGTTTTGTTTTGTTTTTGAGGCTTATAAGTGATTTTTAAACTATTTTGACTAGCTGCTGAGCCACTATTATGTTTGTTTACGTGTTTCTGATTGGGTAGAATTAAGTTTATTATTTTAAAATATGAGTGTGTGTGTTTATGTGTCAGAGAAAGAAAAGGAACACTTTCTCCCCTCCCCTCTCACAAATGGGAGAGTAAAATAGAATGAAGGAAAGGCTATGGCTTTGCTCTTTTATTTTACTTTTTTTTTTCCCCCCACAAGATCTAACTACACTGGAAGGGTTTGACAAACAATTAACAACTCTCCCTACTCAGCGGCAGTTTCCCAAAATAGCATCTCCTCTGCTGCCTGGGTAGAAGGGGGGCCTTCAGGGGAAGAAGACAAAAAGGTGCCCTCTTTATGAAGCCTGAATGTCTGTGAGCTCTTGAAGGCACAGGGGAAGCCCAGGGGATTAAATTAGCAGGCAGCCCAGACTCCACCTGGAAGGGAAATAGATAATAGGTTTTAAAGACAGGAAACAGTGTGTGCTCCAAAATAATAATTTTCAAAAGCAACATACGATAGATGCTGGGAGGGTTTTCTCCCCCCATCACACTCCCAGTTCATCACTTGGAAGTCACCCTTGGAGATATGGCTCCTTGAGCAAGCCAGGTCATCCGGTATTCCCGCAAGTCTGCTCCATCTCACTCCTGTATTTGGAAGGACGGCCACAGTCAGCCCTTTCATAAACATGACTCCCCGTTACAGAAATTGCTTAGCATTAGGTCTCCTAGAGATCTGATTATGACTGGAGTTGCTTTTCCTTCTTCTTTTGCATTCTCTGCCTCGTCCTCTTTCTCTGCTCCCATGCCTGCCATTTTTACCTCTTCCTCTTTATTTTTTCTGAAAGACTTCCTCTTGCACTCCCACATGTCAGTGTGTTCTGCCAGCCCAGGCTCTCTAGGGTCTTGAAATGTCTCCTGTCATGTGTGGGGATGTGGGTTGGAAGGGAAAGTGCTCAGTAAGCTGAACAAAGGGAGCAGACCACAGCTTGCCTTTGAGGAGGTGAGGAGCCTGAAGGTAGAGAAGGAAGGTGGTAAAACTCAAAGACCAGTATCTGCCTCCAAAGGATTAGGAGATTATATGTATCCAACTGGATTCTGAATTTTGCCATTTTTAAGTTTCCTTGAAAATATACCTAAGGGGAATTAAAATTGCTATCAAAAAACAGAAACCTGTTCCATAAATTAACTTACCATCAGTCTCAGCTGCTGGAAAATTTGGGCATGGTTCCTTTGCATTGTGCACATGCTCCCACTCTGCCCCGACCCTCTAGTCATAGTCTAATCAGATGGCCTCACTCCTCTGCAGTGGGTCTTTCCTGACATCAGAGGGCAGGTCAGAGGGCACAGTACTTAGTCCAAAGGAGGTTCTCAAATAATGGAAGGACTCTTGAAGTGTTGGAATGGGTGAGGGGATGCATGGACAAATGAATGAATGGATGGGTGCTTGAATGAATAGATAGTATACAAAGGCATCTAGAATATTCATAAATCATCTCTTTTTCTCCCAATAGTCTAGAAAAGAGAATATAAAATTGGCAAACTTTCTTCCAACAGGCAAAATAGAGCAATGATATAATTAACTTTGATGTTCCAACAGGACCTGCACCTCATATATCCTCTTCAGCCCTTAATGCTGTAGATGGTACACACAGGGTTATACTCAGCACACGTTTGATGAATTAATGACTTGTAGAAGGAAAAATAGGTATTCTCTTTTGAGGAAGAGGTTTCTGGGGAGGCAAATGGAGAAGCATTGCATAATGATGCAAATATAAAGCATATTATGATGTTATTTTTTCCAGCCTTGTTCTGTGAAACATCTTAAAGAAGAGAAAACCTCATGAAAAGAAGGATATTTTGGAGACCTTGGAAGGACTCAACATAAGGAGAGAAGGATGGAAGTATATATGTGGTGTGATATTTTGAAAGGCTCCTCCTTTCAGGCATCTGTGACTGACTCAACTGTTAAATGTTTAGATCCCTAAGAATGCTTATATTCTTTTTACTTTGAAAAGGACTCTTCATGTTAGAGGAGTATTAATTAGAGAGGAAAGTCAGCACCAGAACAGTAGGCAAAATAGAATACTTGCAGCTCAGAGAGCATGACTTTGGCTCTAGCCCCAGTAGGGCAAGAATCTGTGATGGCCTGGAATGATATTAAGCAAATACATGCATGATTGTACAGGTGTGTAACCAATATTTAGCCCAATGACAAGATAGCTCCATCTGGGATTTGCCACTTAAATAGCTTTAAGCCATTCTTTTATTCAACTCCTCCCTACTCTTTAAGCTCAGCAATAAACAAACAACAAAATGTACAGGAGAGCTGAGATTTGCATAGACCACAGCTTTACCAAGTTCTGAACACAGAAAATGCTTGGGAGGTATTAGAAAGGGTAGTTAATTGGTTGGCTCCTGAATGTGTTAATCCTGAGCAAAGCTGTGTTAGTACCTCATTAGCACATAAATTCTACAGGCTATTCTCTGCAGACCTGTATCACTTAACATCCTGAGCATTTCTGAAGTTGTTTTGCAAAATCAAGTTGTATTGAGTAGAATTGCAAATTAAGATTCTTGGCTCAAAAACTCTTGTGCAGGAACATTTCAGATTAAGAAAAGATATGGTGGTACATTTGTGTCTCAATACTGAGCATGGTTCTTCCCTGCTCAAAAAACCTGCGATTGGTTTGGGCATTGTCACAGTTCCTTGCCTGTCCTGTAAGCACACAACTAGCATTCCAGCCCCACCAACTGCACTGGAAATGGCCTCTGGAACTGGTGGAGAATGTGATGCTCCCATCCGTACACACCAATAACCATTCTAGAAGAAAAGGGGGAGACTCACTGTTAAGGTACCATCTTTACCTCAAAGTTGTGTGCCAGTTCTTCAAGTCGGAGGTCATTCTCATGGACTCTGTGTGTGTGTGTGTGTGTTGCAGAGGATCAAATCTAGGGCCTTGTGCATGCTAGGATAGCACTGTACCACTGAGTCACAACCCCAACTTGCCTCATGGATTTTTCATGCATCTTATTTTTTGCATGTATTTCCCACAATCTTCTGCATGCATGTTTTTCTTCCTCATTAGGCCATAAAATGGTTCAAGGTAGAAACCGGTTGTTGACCTCTACCTCCCCTGTGAAATAACCTACCATCTTATATCTAAAGGCACATCGTAAATATTTGTTATTTTGAACATTTGAGGGGTTGCAGAAAATAACAGAAAGAACACTAAGAATCAGATTCTCATGTGAGGTTCTGCTACTAGCCAGGGTTATTACCCTGTGCAAGCCATGGTACTACATGGTCCTCAGGTTCCTAATCTGTGAAATGAGGAGGTTCACCTAAGGTCACACTAGAAAAGGGAGAATGAAAACCATTTTGGATAGCCCAACTTTATTTGCAAAATTAGTGGCACTGGAGGAATATTACAAGGAAAAAGGAGTTGAAATCAATCTTTCTTTCTCTTTCTTTCTTTCATTCATCTTTTTTTCCTACATGTTTCAGACATTTATTATAATCTCTGTAGTTCAGGTTCTAAACCAAGAAAATTGAAGTGCTATCATAATATTTCAGTTAACTTAAAAGTGATCTGACTTCATCCAGTGAAGACTCATTGATTGCCATGTTCCAGGAACTGTACCAGTCCCAAGAGAAGTAAGACCCCATCCACTGGTATCTACATGAAGTTCATCTCCTAAGGGTGACAGACAAGTGAGAATACACAGAAATGCTTTGCGATCAGTCCTATAATGGAACTACGTGTATAGATGAAGGTGAGATTTTTTCAAAAGGGGCAAAATAACTCTTCTGTGTTGCAGGCCAAGGGGGAAGAGAAGAGCTGAGGGCCAAAGCTCATGGTATCAGACACAGAGGCTTGAGCTATTTTTAATTCTAACTGAAGAAGAGGATAATTTATAGAAAGATTGGAGTGGTAGGGAGAGGTCACCGCCCTACTCTTCATGAAGTAGCCTCTATCCCTAAAATAGTCTCAGGGGACCATATCTGTCTGTACTGTTCACTAAGGTTCACTAGCACTGAGGACAGTAGCTTGCACATAGTAGTCCTCAAAAATGTGTGTAATACAAATAATATGTAGCCCTGTTTTCTTATTGTTGTTTTGTTTGTTTGTTTGTTTGTTTGTTTGTTTTGAGACAGGATCTCTCTGTGTAGCCCAGGCTGGCCTCAAACTCATGGCAATTCTGCTACCTCAGCCTCCCAAGTGCTGGGATTACAGGCATGCACTACCACACCTGGCCCCCTTTCTTATTTTGAAATGCCTTTTTGACCAGTTCAGAATGCTAAATAGGGGCATCAGCAGCCAGGGAGAGACATTTCGATGAAGGACTATTCAGTGATATCATTCATGGCGTCTATTGCCTGAGGACCCAGTGAAATGACTGGGCAGGCTGGAGTTTCCCCGGTAACCTCCCAGGAACAGCAGTCCACTGCAAAGCACCGAAGATAGGGAAGTGAGAAGATAGAGACAGCAAGCAGAGAGCTGTGGAGATGAAGAAAAGTCTTAAGTAGACAGAAATCCAGATACTTTGGAGGGCTTCTGAAAGCCCTGCTTGGGAAGACCGCAAGAAATAAAGGGAAAGGGAATCAATCATTTTGAATCCCAATCACATGTAATTCTCAACAACCTTGGAAAGGCATGGAACTTATATGTGAAGAAATGAGTGTTTGGAGATACAGTTTTTTTTTTTGTTGTTGTTGTTTTTTGTTTTTGCAGCACCAGGGATTGAACTCACAACCTCATGCCTGCCAGGCAGGTGCTTAGGCCGCTGAGCTAAATCCCTAGCCCTTGTCTTTTTGAGACAGGGTCTCACTATGCCCTTCAGGCTGGCCTTGAGCTCATTTTGTAGGCCAGGCTGGTCTCAAACTCGAAACGATCCTCCTGTCTTAGCCTCCTGAGTGCTGGGATTGCAGGCATGAGCAACCAGGCTGGAGATACAGTATTTTTGAAACTTGCTTAAGACGTGCTAAAAAAGGATGAACATTGAGGACATGATGCTAAGTGAAATAAGACACTCATAAAAAAAAGACAAACATCTTGTGAGTCCGTTTATCTGGGGGTAGCTCGAGTAGTCAGATTCATAGAAACAGGAAGTAGAACGGGCTGGGAGAAGGAGAGGAATGGGGAGTTATTGCCTAATGGGTGGTTTTAGTTGTGTTTGTTTGTGGTACTGGGAATTGAACCCAGGGCCCTATGCATGCTAGGCAAGCACTCTGCTACTGAGCTGTATCTCCAGCCCCATAGTTTTACACAATTTTTTTAAAAAAAGCTCTGGAGATTGGTTACAGGGCAGTATGAATGTACTTAATATTACTGAACTTATTGAACTATCATTTCAAACTAATTAAGATGGTCTTACGGTTAATACATTGTGTCAACTTGAGAAGTTTAGAAGTTTAACTGAGAGATTCAGCAGGGAGCCAGGGTTCTTACTTTGTAAATATCCTCATCCTGTGCAAAGGAGGGCAAGGACATTTTGTGAGTGTTACACCCACCCTGAAAGTTTTGGGGGGCTTGCCTGTGTACAATATAAGGGAGAAGAGGTTTGTTTTTGCCTTTTCTTTTTTGCTCTGGCTGCTGCCTTGAAGTGTTGCCCCAGTGCCATGCCACCCTGCCTTGGCGCCAGCTGACTATGGACTGAAATCTCCAGGAACTGTAAGCTAAATAAACCTTTCTTTGTTTAACTTTGGGTGTGAGGTGTTTTGTCCCAGCAAGGAGAGGAAAGTAACCAAGACAGATGGTAAACTTTATATTGTGTTATTTTGCCACAATTTAAAAAAAAAACTTGCTTACAGTCATACAGACAGTAAACTGAGGGAATGAGAGCCAAACCTTTGTCTATCTGGCTGAAAAATCTCTGCTCCTTTCTATACACACCACCCCAGACCATGTGGTTGAAGCTACAGCACAGAGAAGAGATAAAGGTTGGAGAAAGATCACAGGGGAGTCAGCAGAGGCCAGGATCTAGAACTTTGGCTGTAGCCTTGATTGAAGCACACTGTCCCTGCTGACACTTAAGTGAGGAAGATAAAGGGGAAAAGGATGTGGGTTTATTTATGGCTGAGGAGCTAGGGGAATTCTAAGGAGCCCCATTGTCATTCCTCATTCCTTTTTATTCCTGAATAATATTCCGTCATATGGATGTACCATTGCTTAAGCATTCCCGAATCAAAGGACATTTTCATTGTTTTCAGTTTGGAGCTATTACAAATAAAGTTGCTGGGAATAGTCATGTACTGATTCTTACATGACATAAGTTTTCATTTCTTTATGGTAAATACACAGGTGTGAAATTGCTGGGTAAGTGTCTATTGAGTTTTTAAAGAAATGGCCAAATTGTAGCTAGGTATGGTGGCATATGCCTGTAATCCCAGCAGTTGGGAGGCTGAGGCAGGAAGGTCATAAGTTCAAGGCCAGCCTGGACTCACAGAAAGACCTCATCGCAAAAAAAAAAAAAAAGGTGAAAGAAAAAAGAAATGACCAAACTGATTCCAAGAGTGGCTGAACTGTTTAACTATCTATATTCCCACCAACAATGTATGAGAGATGGAATGTCTCCATATCTTCAGCAACATTTGGCATTGTCACTTTAAAAAAAAAATCTCAGCTGTTCTTATAGATGTGTAGTGATATCTCATTGCGATCTTAATTTACATTTCCTTGATGACTAGGGATACTAAAAATACTTATGTCAAGAGATGAAGTTTGTAAATTTGTTTCAGGGTTTCTTTTGGCAAATCATTTTACTCTCTGCAGGCCTCAATTTTCTCACCTGCTAAAGGAAAAGATGGAACTACAAGATACCTAACAGGCCCCACAGCACTACATGGCTGTATATCCATGCATGCACCCTGAGTGAGTTTGTGTGCAAAGTGAGAAGCTTTTAATCTTCCCTCTGTGCATCAGCTACTCTCCATCTGCCAAGAACTGACAGGCAGTGAATCTTACCCATGTGCTTCACTGACATTTCCATGAAATATGTGGTAACTTCATTTGGTCTTCCTGGTTTTGTTCAGCATTCAAGTCCCATTGTCAAGTCCTGAGCAAAAAGATGTAGACTGTCACAAATTTACAAGAGGCTTTACTAATTTTCTGATTCATTGCAAAGATGTTGAATTCCTCTGTTCCCAAGGTTCACTGTAGAGCGTAATTCAAATGAACAATGCCTCATAATTTTGGTCAAGCATTGATTGAGTACCTAGCACATGCAGGTAGGGAGGTATGCTAGAAAGAGCACAAGCTGCATGTAGAGAGAAACTTGAGTCTGAATCATGCCCCCATCACTTTTAGTGGATTAGTCCATTTGTTGTCTCTGTAACAAAGCACCTGAGACAAGTTACTTTTGTACCAGGAATCAAACTCAGGACCTTGTGCTAGCCAGACAGGGGCTGTGCCCCTGAACTATATCCCAGGTTCATCAAGTTACTTTTGAAGAAAATAGGTTTATTTAGTTCTCGAGATTCAAGGGCACAGTACTGACATCAACTTGGCTCTGGTGAGGACCTTTGGTGTCAGTTTGGGACCATGTGTAGGAGCAAGGATCACATTGACAAGCAGGAACCCAGAGAGGCAGGGTGAGGCCAAGCTTTTTTTCTTTTTTGGTACTGGGCATAGAACCCAAAAGCTTCCTCCACTGAGCTACATCCTCCTTAATTATTTTTTTTTAAATTTTTTAAATTTTTTGGAGCAGTGGGGATTGAACTCATAAACTCGTGCTTGCCAGGCAGGCGCTTAGGCCACTGAGCTAGATCCTCGGCCCTTCTTCTTTAATTATTTTTTTCTTTTTCTGAGACAGTCTTACTAAATTCCTCAGGATGAATTCAAACTTGCACCCTTAACCTTAGGTCCAAGTAGCTGGGATTATGCCCTGCTAAAATTTTTACAATAACCCCCTCTCCCAAGAACTAACCAGGACCTTTAATCCTTTCTGACTACCACCAGTCGACCCAAGAGCTTTTCACCAAACCCCAGCTGCTAAAGGGTTCATGTCACCTTCCAATGCTGCCATCCTGGAGACCAAACTTCCAACATAGGAACTTTTAGGAGACAATACCCAAACCAGGCACTGTGCAAACTTGTCAGAAAATATAATTGAACTTCAGCAAAACAGGGACAATAATAGTCACTGACAAAGTTATCAAGAGGAATAGGAATAGTACATTATATATAAAGGGGCTTGTTCAGAGAAGCAGTCAATAGCCAATAACTGTAATAATGTCCAATAGACACAGTGAGTAGTCTCTGGAATATACACAAAGGGGACACAGCCAAAGCACCTTGCCCTGTGTAATATGCTAATGTGCCTCACAGACATATGTACTCATGCGCATGCACGGGTGTGCATGCACACACACACACGCACACACACACACAGGCACTCACACTCCAAGTTGTCCCAAGGAAATGGGAGAACAAGCTAGCTTCCAGCCCTGTTTTTATAAGACTGAGATTCAGAAAGGTTAAATAATTTAAGATCACCTTGATATTAAATGAAGGGCCAGGGATCTAGCTCAGCGGCCTAAGCACCTGCCTGGCAAGCGCAAGGTCTTGAGTTCAATCCCCGGTGCCGCCAAAAAAAATAAAATAAAATAAAAAAAAATAAATGAAGGAGATGGAGTTCAAAATGCATCCATAAGAGATTCACAGTCAGCAGAGAAATAAACTGTGCAAAGGTAGCGGAAGAGTAACACGGATTTGCTAGGAGTCAGGTGGCAGAACCAGAAAGTATTAGTTTATCAAGGGAGGTATTTCTGCAGTAGGAGGAGACAAAAGGAACTACAGGATTAGAACTCACTTTTCTTGCAGCACATCTCTGTGCTCCTCACTGTCTGACCATCACAGACAGCCCAACTGCTGAAGGGAGGAGGGGCTTTAGTTCAGCTACCCCTTAGTTCATGGCTCCTTTCACTTTAAAATTTTGTCAACCTGTGTTTTTCAGCCTTACGGCAAAAGTTCACTACCAGAATTGTATTTTTCTTCAATTAGCACAAAACCCAGGACTATTTATAGGAATACGCTCTAGATTGTTTTCTCTAAAATTATATGTTATGACATGAGCTTGAGTTGGTTATAAGCCTATGTCTGAGTCATTTTTGCACTCGATAGTTTTCAAAACATCATGGAGCTCTATTGCTGCTATAGTCTGGCTCCTAGTAGGTGTTACAGCAATTGAGATGTGTATGTATTGAATGCTTTCCATGTCCCTGACACTGGAGTCACAGGCCTCCTGGAACATACATTCTATGATTAACTAATGAAGGCTATCAGAATTTAAGTATCAATAATTTTTGATACATTATTAATAAGAAACTGGAGTAAACAAACTTTGTGGCTTTAATGAAAATTTAGTATACAATGTCACACAGAGAAACTAAGAATTCCTTGTGACAGGAAATTTTTTGGAAATTTTCACTATTGGGCATATAAGTAAGTCTTCCCATAGACTGATATCTAGTCTATGAAGCAGGGCTAGTTTACAAATTTTTGAAATTTGATGTCCATTTCAGTTGTAAAGGCCAAAACTGAATTACAGCAGCTTGCCTTTCCTCTTTCCAGGATCCTCGGGATCAACAACTAACTCCATTTTTTTTTTTTTTTTTTTTTTTTGGTGTCAGGGATCAAACTCACAACTTTGCACTTGCCAGGCAGGCGCTTGTGCCACTGAGCTAAATCCCTGGCCCCTAACTCCATTTTTTAAAAGTGAGATACAAGGCAGTCCATGTACTCAGCCCCTGGAGTTTATGTCTGATTTGGCAACTTCCTGTTGTGAATAATGCAGACTGTGTATTTGTAGCGGTTTTTGTGAGTCACACAGAATGTATGCTTTTAAGTGTTTCAAAGTACATCAGAGGGTTGCATTTCACCAGCTGATGGGATTCTAAAGATTTTTTTTTTTTTTTTTTTTGCAGCACCAGGGATTGAACTCACAACCTTGCACTTGCCAGGCAGGCGCTTAGGCCGCTGAGCTAGATCCCCGGCCCTTGTGCTTTTGAGACAGGGTCTCACTATGCTGTTCAGGCTGGCCTTGAGCTCACTTTGTAGCCCAGGCTGGTCTTGAACTCATAACGATCCTCCTGTCTCAGCCTCCCCAGTGCTGAGATTACAGGTGTGAGCCACCACACCCGGCTGATTCTAAAGATTTTAGTTTTTATTATTCCACTCCCTCAAATTTCCCTGGAATTGTCACCTTTTAGAGCATTTTCTTCTCAGAATGTTCCTGGAATTCTCTATTTATGCTACCGTTGTATTGTTCTGGGCAAAAATAGAGCTTTGACTGAGTTCAGGTAAACTTAGGATGTGCTCTGATACCTCCAAAGGGAAAAAAAGGCAAAGACTGGTTTAACTTGGGGTTGCACGCCTCATTTCTCGCTTGGTTTCACTTCCGTTTCCATTTCGGTGGCTTCCCACTTTGTTCTGTAGCCTCCTCTTCCTTGAGTACTTTCCATAGGCAAGGTTGTTTTCTCAGAAGCTTCATTTCTCCTTGGTTGTTCCTACTTTCCGGCCCGTTGTGCTGCTTCAGAGTTCTGGCTGCTGCTACAGTGCTTACCTCAGACCCAGGCTGGCCTTGCCAGGGGCTCTAGGCCAACCCAGCCTTCCAGCTGCCACTCAGCACCAAAATCTTCTCTCACACAAACCCCTTCCAAGGAACAAATGCAGAAGTCCTGCTTGGATTTGCAAACATTGAATAGGAGTGGACGTAGGGGAGAGGAAAACACATCCAGGACCAGTTCTCCCAAGAATGAGTATTTCTAACTTAAAAGCCTAGTTAAGAATTGAGGAAATCTGTATTTTAAGAACATTAACCAAATACCTAGATGATGACAGGAACGAAACACTCTATTAGCCTTAGGAATAACAAATGTAGATAAATTACTAAATATTTGGGCCCACAAGATAGCTGACAACTTATTTATCATTTACCTCTACTTACCATCTTGGCACTGAACTGGGGATGGAGCTCAGTGGTAGTGTGTTTGCCTAACACACGCTAGGCCCTGGCTTTGATGCTTAGAACTAGAAAAAAGAGACAGAAGAAAAATGGCACCTCATGTAAGAACCTCTGGATTCTGTCCTTGTCTTTAATATGTGTGTGTGTGGTGGGGTTCGGGGGTGCTAGAAATCTTACAGATAAGGTAATGACAAAAGTTTGTTAAATAAAGTGTGTTAATTCTGCTGAAACCTTTGAAGAATCGAGATGAGTCCATGGACCATACACCCAAGGCACCTGGACTGTTACATGATCCTTCTGTGATATTTTCATTTTATGACTTCAGCAGTAAGATGACACTGTTCTTTGCAACAGCACACTAAGACTAGCTAATTAAAATACTGTACTGGTTCATTCAAGAAGTATTTACTGAGTTTCTACTACACACGAGGCAATCATACAGACTGTGTTATATTACATAAAAAATTAAAAATAGATTGCCATAAATAAACACCATGCAAGGATGATGTAAAACCTTTTAGATAATTTTAACTATTTGGGTATTCTACTCAGGGCTCTAGTTCTATCATTTTGGGTGAATAGACCTGTTTTTTTTTCCCCACACCATTACTCCTTTATTCTAAATACTCATTTTAGTATGCAGTTGATTCCTTCTATTTTCCAATGGTTTAACTAGAGCTGCCATGTAAGGTTGTGCCTTGTACAAGGATTCCCCCACTGAGAGAGCAAACAGGTCAAAGTGCATTCTGTGTTCTGCTGGCCAAGCCTGTGTCCACTCACGAATGTTCTTTACGGGTTAGTTGGAACCCTGGTTGTGGCCTCAGTTGGTTCACAAGCCAGAAGCAGAATAAACGGGAGGGTTCAGTATTTTAATCAAACAAAACTCAACAAAGCCACATTTAATAGAACATATGGTTGGCTTGTATCTTTCTACCTGGTAAATCATTCAAACAAAGTAGCTTCTACCTTTATTCAGTGTTCTTTTTATTGAGCCCTGTCAGCTGTAGGGAAGCAGAAAGGGAACTTTCTGAGAAAGAAGACCAACGTTAAAGTCTCAGGGTGCCCCTCTGGAGCCAGAGTTTGTGATTCTTCCTCAGCGATGGGCCCCATGTAGTCTGCATGTCCAGGAGACCCTAAGGTCCTGGGATCAGAGCTCACATTTAACCTGCCTAAAGACATCAGCATCTCCCCTTTGCTAGAACTTGACTTTCTTACTGAGACTCAAAGAACGAGGCATCAGAAGCTCTACAGGACCCTGCTGGACACACAGGAATTCCCATCTATATGCTCTTCTTACAATTTAGCTTTACCCTCTTTCAAACTGAACTGCATTTTGTGACTTCCTTGACAAATTAAGAGTGTGGCAAAGTGACACTATGTGACTTCCAAGGCTGGGTCATAAAAATTCTATGAACTTCTGCCTTGATCTCAGGAAACTCACCCTGAAGGAAGCTGTCTGCCATGTAAACAATCTGCCTGCCCTGAGATCGCCATGTTGTGAGGAAGAGCAAACTAACCCACAGAGAGACAGAATGGAGATAGGCGCCTGCCCACCATGCTCAGCTGCTCCTGTCCCGTACCCTTTTACTTCTAGTCACCACTTGGCTGTAACTCCATGAGAGACCACAGCCAGCATTGCTCACCCAAGCCCTAACCAACCTTCTGACATAGAGACAAAGAAAGATAATAAAATGATTTTTGGTGTTTTTAGGCCAATAGGTTTTCAGATTTGTTATACAGCTTGTAGGGTTTGGAACAACCAGAAGCTAGAAGGATATTGGAGAAAAGGAGCCCAGGATGAAAGGGAGATGCAGAGATAATAGAGAAAGGTAAAGTCTAAAAGATGGTAAATGTTCAAAGAAAGAAAGATGATGAAGGCATTTTCAAAAGAGCAGTGGAGAATCACCCTCTAAGAATGGCAAGACAATCAAGTAGAAAATCCCCAGGCTGGAGACAGGCAACCCATATTACCTTCCAGCTCTGCTGCCCACTGTGTGTAGCTTTGGGAAAAATCCTTCTCCTTCCCGGAGAACATTCTGTGAACTAATAAATTGTATGTGAAAAAAGTAGCAAACTCTAGAAAAGAACAATGACCACAAAAAAGTCTCTCCCCACTCTAATTCTGGGGCACCAAGCACCATGATTTAGTTGTTTGACTTTCCTGCTGCAAGATGCATTGAAATAGATTCTGGCCCACCTGAGTCAGGGAATTAATACAATGGGACTCCACTTTCTGTATCCGTCTGATCATCCCAATGGGAAATTTGACCTGCACGTGTGAAGACAAAGACCCCAGGCAGTGGTGACCAAAATAAGGTGTGACCATTCTGCAGCACCCTGTCAGAAAATGACCAGCTGATCTCCCAAGTGGACAACTGTTCCTCATGGCCACAACGGCCAAAACACTCTTCTTGCGGGCCAAAAACAGAGAGAAGAGGAAAAGCCAAGTAGTTCCTCAGAAATGAGGGAAGGATCAGAATGTGGAAATAGTTGGAATAAGAAGAGAAACGGGGCTGGATATGACAGGAGAGGTCAGGAGCCTTCACAGAGTGTGGCCCAGGAAAATCTGGCCTGACTTCATTTCAGATTGCTTTCCCTCCCTGCTTGCTGCCTTGCCACATGACATCTCGGTCTGTGTACACTAAAGAGAAAACAGACAATAAACATAGTGGAGTTAAAAAAAAAAAAGAGTTGAACAGTTTCCTCATCTAAAATATTCTTAACCTACAATATCCAAAAGTACAGATATTCTAGACCAGGAACCAAGTGTAGTAATAGCATAGTCCTGTTTTTAATATTGAGATCATGGTATCAACTATTTCATAGATTCTGATTACTAAGCATCTGTAATTAACAAACACGAATTAGTGAAATGACAAGCCTAAAATTATTAAGAAATAATACAATTTTGAATCACCTACAACACAATGAAGATTCAAAACTTTAGGTTGTTTGTTTATTTGTTTTGCAGTGCTGGGGTTCAAACTCAGGGCATTACATATGTTAGGCAAGTGCTCTACCACTGAGTGATATCCCCAGCTTTAAATTTTAGGTATTTTCAAAAATCACTGCTTCATTTTTTTTTTTTCGTCTTTTTGAGACAGGGTTTCACTATGCAGTTCAGGCTGACCTTGGACTCACTTTGTAGCCCAGGCTGGTCTCAAACTCGCAACGATCCCCCTCCCTCAGTCTCCAGAGTGCTGGGATTACAGGAGTGCGCCACCACGCCCGGCTCTGCTTCATCATTTTTTACATTACAACCCCCTCCACCTCCAGGGAGAAGCAGAAATGCAGCAAGTGCATAGGAGGAGTGATTTTTAAAAATATGATTAATGTTTAAATTTTTAAAAATAGTTCTTGCAGTAAAAGACACATTGTCAAGAATGATAAATGTATTTGAAGTGAAAGGGGTTTGAGTATTTTGAGGGGGAATAGTAACAATATGTTTTTTACTCTAACAATTTTTTAATTTAAAGATTCACCATTTTTTAACAGCCATCTTTGATAAATTTTACAGCAATTTTTGTCAAATAAAACATGTCAATTGTATCTTTTGTTTTCTTTTTATTTTCTTCCATGGCACTAGGGATCGAACTCATAACCTTGCACATGCCCAGCAGGCACTTAGGCTGCTGAGCTAAATCTCTGGCCCTTGTCAAATAAAACGTGAAACATCCTTATCCACCTTATTAACTTGATTTGGCACCATGTAACTTCTGGCTTTTCCCCCAAATCAAAATGACCATGAAAGATAAACTTCTTTCTTTCTTTCTTTCTTTCTTTCTTTCTTTCTTTCTTTCTTTCTTTCTATATGTTTTTTTTCAAGATAGGGGTCTCACTGTATAATATAGGCTGGCTTTGAACTCATTTTGTTGCCCAGGCTGACCTTGAACTCAGGTGATTCTCCTGCCTTAGCCTCCCTAGTGCTGGGGTTACAGGCATGTGCCACCAGCTCCAGCTAAGTTAAATATTTAAAATCTATTCAGGACACCAAGGCAGTCATGATAGCACACTTAAAGATACTCACAAAAGAGGACTTCCAGAACTGTTTCTGAGCTGGGCCTGGTGGCGCACGCCTATAATTCCAGCAGTTGGGAGGCTGAGGCAGGAGGATCGTCGCAAGTTTGAGACCAGCCTGGGCTACAAAGTGAGCTCAAGGCCAGCCTGAATGGCATAGTGAGACCCTGTCTCAAAAACACCAGGACTGGGGATTTAGTTCAGTGGCCTAAGCGCCTGCCTGGCAAGTGTGAGGGTGTGAGTTCAACCCCCAGTGCCGCAAAAAAAACAAAACAAAACAAAAAAAAACCTATTTCTGAAAGTGGCAAGAATGATAGGATAAGTGTATTCAAAGCAAGGGGGAATATTTGGGAGGGGGTAACAGGAATGTGTCTTTTACAGTAATTTTTTTTTGAAAAATTGACATTCACCCTATTTCTTTGTAACACTCCATCTATCATTTTTGCCACCTCTTCCTCCTCTTCATCCATTTGGGAATCAGACAAGGCTTGGGGACCTCAGAGAGACTGTTGACCATCATGATTTTGAAGAGAGTACCATGAAATTGGGGGATCGAGACATCTCTGTAGCCATATCACCTGTATCATTTTAAGTACCCATCCAAAAATATGTTACAGTCCAACTAATCTGATTGTCATAGGAAACCATTCCAGTAATAAACTGCATGTATTTTCTTCACAGTGCCACAAGTTTAAAAGAGTGTAGAAATTGCCCATGGCAACACTAAAATCAGACCAAACACAACTGTGTTCCTATGCGACCCAAAAGACACTGGAAAAGAGAGATGCACGGTGGGGTTGAATCCACGGAATTAGCTGGGGATGGTGGAGTAAGAAAATTTAGTAGTTTCTATATTTCTGCCATACATGCTCAATCCTACAATACCCAAGCATATTGTGGATGTGGTCAGGAGCTTCAATCACTGGCCTTAAGTTCATAAGGGACGGAGGAAACTATGTGTGATAGTTAATCTCAATTGGGTTGAGAGATGCCTAGGAGATTAATAAAGCACACTTCTTGCTATGTCAGAGTGGGTCATGAGGGTGTGACCATGGGGACCATATCTGGTACCTGGCCCATTGGTCTCTGCTTCCCAGATGCCATGAGTCGAACATCTTTCCTGTGCCATGCCTTTCATCATGCTGTTTCTACCCCGCAGCCTGCCAACCACAGAGTGAAACTGTGAGCCAAAATAAACCTCTCCTCCTTTCTTTTGTTCCAGCAATGGGAAAGCTGATCAATAAACACACCAAGCTTCCTGGGAAGAATTATAATCATTGATCTGATGTAGGATGGTAGACAACTCCATTTTTCTCTGAAAGAAAAGAGATTTTTCAATAAGATACATGTATATATATCCTCACAGCTCAAAAATAAAGTATAGAATATTTAGCAAACTCCAAGGAGCAAGCATTGGCAGTTTTAACTTGCTTTGTCAAGATTCTCTTAGTACTTGACAAATTTTAACTCAAATTCACAAACTCCACAAAATAAAAGCAGGAACTCAGTCTGTATCTTTCCAGAGAGATGTGTGTAAGTGTAAAACATTTTTTTCTTCAGCAGCTATCATTTACTGGATTGAGATTAGTACTGTATTTTACTTATAAAAGAAATATTAGTGACCCACTAACTCTCCAAGTTGATTTCCCATTAAAGATACTGGTTTTATGAGGATCTAAGAATGTTTTTGTACAGTATCATGTGAATTGGGTTCAGGTCTGTGACTAGGAAGCAAAGTGCAGCTCCTGGCCCCCTGGGTTCCAATCCATGATCCATGTCTGATCAACATTTGCTGTGATCAACTTGAACAACTAATAAAGTCAGAGTCAGGCAATGACCTTACAAGACTGTACCATCAGCTCTGTGCCAACAGGGATTATGTCCTACTTTCTCATTGCCATCTCCCAGCAACCAGTACAATGCTTGGAACACAAGTATTTAATACATATTTAATAAATGAATTTTCCCCACAATATCAAGAGATTATATAGCTCCTGTTTCTTCTTCCTCTTTTCCTTAGTCCAAAACCCATTTTCCAAAGGTATCTACTCTTATTTTGAAAAATGAATTTGGAAGGTAAAAGACTTTCATGCACTTGGGACAGAAAAATGGTTGTCAAAATGAGAAAACTAACTGTAGTCTTGAAACAAAGGGCAACACCTCCTCAGAAGATAATAGTGATTGATAATAAGGATATGGTTAAGGAAAAACACCTCAAGGTCTCAGCATCTTCTACCTAAGAAAACAGACTACTCTCCTTGCAAGCATTATCCGTAGTGTGTGCCCCCAATAGGGTGAGAGAGTTGTTCTAGGTCCTTCTGTGATTCCAACATGAGGGTCAACCCACTTATAAATGGATCTCAGAGGGGCAGAGGCAGAAAACAAAACTCTGAGGAGCCACGGGAAGGAGAGCGTCCACAGCCCCTTGGAGTCCTTCCGCACGCCCTCTTACCTCGAGGCCTTCTTTTCCAGGCCCAAATGCCAACTCCAAACATGACAATGCCAAGTCCCAGGGCCACAGGGACAGTTATTGTCACTAGAAGAATGACTTTCGATTCTGAAAGTAAGCAAATGAGAAAAACCCGTAATTCTCTTTTAGGATAACTCTGCGACTTTTGTCACTGTGATCAGTGGAAAATTCAACAATATTTTTTTTACTGTCAGTTCTTGCTCATCAATCTGATGCCTAATGGAATATCTGCTTTCTTTTGTTTAACTTTTCAAAGTTTTAAATTTATAATATAGTAAATAATGGTAATTCACAAAACAGTTGGGTGTGGTGATGCACATCTGTAATCCCAGCACTCAGGAGGCTGAGGCAAGAGGCTTGCCACGGGTTCGAGGCCAGCCTGAACTACTTAACAAGGCCCTGTCTCAAAAAAGCAAAACCGGGGCTGGGGATTTAGCTCAGTGGCACAAGTACTGACCTGGCAAGTGTGAGGTCGTACGTTCAATCCCCAGTACCAAAAAACAAAAAACAAAAACAAAAAAACCCTACAAAATAAAAAGGTCTCTGGGGTTCTCAATAATTTGTGTGAGTATAAAAGAACCATAGAACCAAGAAGTGTGAAAATCACTGATTTAAGACACCCATCCTACAGCCCACTGGGGACTGCAGTGCTCCACCTTCCTCTCTGGCAGGCAGCATAGCATCCTGCCCAGCCTCTTTCCTGGGTCTCATACGCCAGACAGTTGTGACGCTTGTCCTTACCCTGGGAATCCTGAATAACCATCTGGAGGCCACAGTGCTCCACATGACAGGAGTACATGTCACTACTCTGAGGATCCAGTTCAACAGACACCCATGTCTGATATGTTCCATCCCCGCTGGGAAGGATGTCTCCATAATCTGCTTCTTGGACAATTTCTTCCCCATTTTTCAACCACATCATGGAGATTTCCGGGGGGTAAAAGCCATGAGCTCTGCAGAAGAGAGTTGTAATCCCTGGAGAAGTTTCTTTGCGATATGTTCTGACAAGTGGAGGTTCTAGGAAGAAAAAACTGGGGTTAAATGTTTTGAGTGCTGAGCACACACTATTAAAACTTTGCAAATGAGTTCCCCAATTAATTTTTCCCCACTGTAAGAAACATCTAATGCTAAGAATGCCCAGAACCCAGGTGCATTAACAAACTTATTTATTATGGACTTTCTACCAGGGCAGTGTGCCAGGTAATGAATCATACTCTGTTCTGGGAGGGTGGGACATAGATAGCGCTGAGTGTTTAGAAAGTGTGTTGAGATTGTTTACTATTTGAAATACATTTATGTCTCAAAGAGAACCGAGCCACAAAAATGTGTGATTATTCCTGGTAAGTAACCCACCAAGAGACTGGAGGTTACAATTCAGCACCTTCTGATCTCAATTCTGTATTCAGGGTTAATAAATAACAAAGACATCTCAGCTCAGCTTTGGTTCTGAATTGTCATCTGTACTCAGGGTGGCACTTTGATGACTGTCATCAGACACAGACATATGTAATAGGTCACCACCCTCAAAGGAGCCACAGAAACTGATACATAGGAAGGCTCCAGCGGTGACGAGGTGTTGTCTACTTGTGACTTTGCTTCCTCTTGACTACAGTTTATTTTCCGTGTGGTGCTATCCTTAACATCTCTGGCTGACACTGGGACATAGAGCCATACAGGGACCAACTACACTATCTGGAAAAACTGTGTCCTGCGCTGCTATAAGATTCACCTTCTCACCCCTACCTTGTTAAATGCCACTCCTGATACAGGAAAAACCTTCCCCTCAACAATGCCCTTTTTCCTGAAGTATGAAATTGCATAGAAGAAAAAGGCTCTCTAACATTAAAATGAAGTATAAATGGCACCAAGAGAGACTGCTTTTTGACAGTGCCTATAGGAAATCAATCCTAGGGGAGGGGAAGGGGAAGTAAAAAGAATTAAGATGCACTATGTGCATGTACCAACTACCCATGATGAATGTCATCTTTATGTGCTGCAAACATGTACTAATAAAACCTTCTTTAAAAAGAAATTAATCCTAAATCCTTTTCTAGGCATGGGTTTTGATCAAAAGCTTAAGACCCCATTAGGACAGTGAGGGTAGCTAGAGAGGCTATTTCAAGAGGGGAGCAAATACCCCAAAGTTGAAATTCCCACAGTCTTCCCATACAATTCAGTTTCTCCAAAAAGCAAAAGCAAAAAAAAAAAAAAAAAAAAAACCTCACACCTGGGAGAATCTACAGGATTAGGATTAACCCTTCAATCTTAATTTGTGTGAACACAGCCCATTAGTTTACAAAGTATTTTTCTGTATATTATTTCATATCAATTTCCCCGAGGTAAGCATTATTACACTATTTATTTCACTCAATATCATTGCTTGGTCGGCCTAGTACCAATTAGCTCCACTTTTTCTGATAACAGGAACCCCTTCTTCTGCTGAACAACATATTTTGGACAATATCCTATGTCAACATGCTGGGGTTTTTTGTTTGTTTGTTTTTGAGACATGGTCTCATTATATAGTCCAGGCTGGCCTCAAACTTGCAGAAATCCTCCTGCTTCAGCCTCCTAAGTGCTAGGATTACAGGTATGTGCCGCCACCCTACCTGGCTGTACTTCTGTTAAGAAGTGCCAATCTTAGTACCCCCTCCCCAAACTGTGTGCTGTTGTTGAGACTCTTTGCTAGTCCCTGACCTTCTGTACCTTCCTGTGTTCTGAGGATGGAAACCTGGACTCCTCGGCTTGCTCCTCCAGGGCTGCCTTGACCACCAGCTTCCAGATGGGTTTGGCCACTGGGAGGAGCATCCCCAGCCAAAGATCAGAAAGCTGGAGGAGAGCTGGGGTTTCAGCTATCAGTTTCACAATGCACCTCACTGCAAGTGGTCACGCTTCTCCAAAATCACAGCTCTTATCTGGATCTTCTTCCCGGATATCAGTTCTTGCAGGGTTCTGCTAGCAATATTCCCTTCTCCTGCCCTTTGCATTATGGGAGGGCATGGCTTCCCACTCCTCCAAGTCTCCAGACACTTCTGGTTCCCTTACTGGTTTCCTCAACCCTAATTATACCTTTGCAGAAGAATTCTTATTGTATTCTCCTGAGCGAAACCATTTTGAGTATGTCGTCATTCAGTCCTTGCCCAGACTCTCTCACCCACAGCCAATCATTGAAGCTTATCCTGATGCTTACAGTGATTAGTCCAAGAAGTGGCATGTGACCCAACTCAGGCCAATCAGAATCCTCCTGTGACTTATTTATTTAGGCAACTAATGCTGGGAGACAGCAGCCCATTCTTCCAGAACAGTGAAGCTAAGGATGTGAACTTTGTGCTGAAGTCACAACTCCACTTCACGGAGAAAGCCATTTAAATCTTGGTTTTGATTCCTTAGGGCTCCATACTGCCCTGATTCCTGCCTTAAAATAGGTTCCCTCTTTGTGTGTGAGCCAGTTTGAATAGATTTGTGTTTCCTGAAATCATCAATGTTAAGATAGTTATTCAGCTGTTGGGGCAGAGAGTCAAAATCAAACTGTAGTCATCCGCTCACAGAGCCCATGCTTTTAGATAGATAGTGTGTGTTCATTACTGTGACTCAGACACCTTCGCTCCAGGCCTGCCGCAGCTCTGGAAAGTCCCTCCCGTGGAGAGTACTCCTGTGGGAAAAGGCACATTGTGTCTAGGAGTTTCCTGTAGAAAGGTACAGAAGTAACTCATTTACCATAATTAGAACACATGTGAAAAATTCTGCTTTAACTAGAAATTGACCAATGGGACCATATCTTTAAAGTGGAAGATGAGCTCTTTACTAAAAGGAATTGTGGTATTACTCTTCAAGTAAAGACCCTCTGTTGTCATCTTCATAAACCTGGATTTTTACTCATCCTGGGGTTCCTAAACAATTTGTCAGAATTATCTGATCTTTGAAAGTATTTCTCAATTTGGCACTCTCAGGAGATGGAGGGATTTGCCTCCCTGGATCCTCCCCCCACAAGGAGGTGCTTTTGAGAAGTACTCCATTCTGTCGAAACAAGTAGAATTGCTAAATCTTGTCAAGGTGGTGTTGAGCAGGACACGGTGGGACATGCCTGTAATCCCAGTGCTCTTGAGAGGCTGAGACAGGAGAATCATAAATTCTTGCTCAGCCTGGACAACTTAGCAACATAGGGAGATCTGAACTCAAAATAAAAAATAAAACCAGACTGGAGATGTAGCTCAGTGCAAAGGCCCTGTGTTCAACCTCCAATACCACAAACAAGTATGCACACGTACACACACACACACACAGATGGTGTTAAAAAAATAACCCAGGAAAGTTCTCACAAGAGTCACATATCACAATAGTCTAGCTGAAGAGACAGATTTCAGCATGGGGTGAATATCACTTATATAAATGAAAGTCGCATATAAAACCAATTGCTCTGGGGATATATGAACAAAGAATTCTTTCTTCTCTTTACCTGTTCTTTGTAGGGTATCTTTTCCATATTCTAGGAATCTCTTTAGCCAGGCAATGCATTCTTTTTCCAGCCAGTTCTTTTGATATTGTAACTCATGTGGACTGGCCTCCCATGCCCGCTTGGTGATGTGAGCCACATTATCTACAGCCACCCAGGAGAGAGTATCTTTATTAAAGATGATGAAATCCTGTCCATCATATGCATACTGGAGAAATCCCGTGGTACTTCCATCTTCCAGCAACTCACAGCCAATCATTCTCTGGTAAGTGTGAAACCCTGGAAAACACACATGAGCCATGAGGGGGTGGATACCGGGACAGAGGCGGCTCTCAGGTGAGCTGGCTGGGGCATATATAGCTAGAGGCATCCTCTGCCCTAAGGTTACCAACCCTCTTGCCCTATGTCTCCAGGAGGTTCCTGTGATGTAAGCCCACCTATCAACAGATATTTATGGAGTACCTACCGAGTGCCACAGGAACATGATAATTCCTGCCTTGGAGAGTTATGTTGGGAATGATTAATTGATACACTTTGTAGCCATTATGAGTGCAGTGGAAAGAGATATCCAGGAAGCAGAAATATCCCTGGGAAAGTTAATGTAGTAAGTCATTATGCATAAACTAGCCAACCACTGAGCCTGGCCATCAGGAAATGAGACTCAGACTAGGCAAACTCAGAGTGAGAAAAGAGAAGATGCGCGTTGGAAGGCTGGACGGCAATGGGATAGGGACATAGGGCAAAGCACAGAGGGCTCCTGGGGAAGAGAAGGACAATTGGAAAGATGCATAAGACAGACGGTGAGTACCCAACTCCACCAACCAGATTTTCCAGGCTTCACCAAAAGCCACGGAGAGCACAAGCGAGCAACTGTCCACATTC
>RJWT010001299.1:0-49795 GCA_004365215.1 Cuniculus paca | reverse complement strand
TTTTTGAGACAGGGTCTCACTATGTAGTTCAGGCTGGCCTTGGGCTCACTTTGTAGTCCAGGCTGGCTTCAAACTCGTAACGATCTTCCTGCCTTAGCCTCCCGAGTGTTGGAATTATGGGTGTGTGGCACCACGCCTGGCTTGACCATGATATTCTTTAACATTACTCTTTCTGGGTAACCTGTGTCTTTACGCCATGGAGCTGTTAACGTTTTCTATAAAAGGCCAGATAGTGTTTTAGACTTCATAGGTCTCTTTTGGAATCACTAATTTCTGTGATTGTAACATGAAAGCAGCCACAGACTATTTGTAACCAAATGGGAGCACACATATTCTTAACAGTTAAAAGTACAAAACCATGTGATGGACTAAATTTGGCCAGTGGCCCATAGTTTGCTGACCTTTATTCTAATTGATAAAGTTCTCTAAGAATTTATAAAGTCCACTGAAATTATGGAAAACACTCAATGATGTGTGAAAAAAGAAGTGTGCATTGCCATGTCTTTCTCCAGAAAAGTTCTTTAAATTCACGTGTATTATTCATGTGCCTCTTTCAGATAGCGGTCATGTCTTGTGTTCTATCATTATCTGTCTGGTTACAAGGGTTAAGATACTATGAGTGATCTGGTTATACACAGACCAGTCATCTGTGTTAAAAAATGCCTAGGACTCAACAGACATTTAGAGGTGTAACAGACCACTGCTTTTGCAGGAACGTGGTTTCAGCTCTTGTCAGATTCGTAATGGAATCTGTCTCTGCTGCTTACGCTGGTTCTTTGTTGTGGCGGTTGTTCAGGTTAGCATTTTATGTAGTGATCATCTTCTAGGTCTGACTCTTCATTCTGCCCAGCTTTGGCATCTTAGTTGCCCTCTCCTTTCATGCTTCATTGCAGTACCTCACAGTTACCTCAGAGTTGTGATGTGCATCTTTAGTATTTTGTCTCAGTAATAAAAGTGTATTATCTTTGCTCTTTTAAAATGGAAGAAAATAGTTAAGTGGTTGGTTGTTGGTGATCTGCAAAATACAAAAATGGTTATAGCAGCATTGATTTTGGTAGACGAATTTAGACCAGGATTTAATTCCAAAGCAGTTCAAAAGCATTAGGAGTCTATCCAAAGCTCATGTATGAATGAAAAGTTAAGGTTGTATTTTTATGATTGTTTAATTTGTTTGTTCTTGAGACAAGGTCTTGCTATGCAGTTCAGGCTGGACTTGAACTCACTCTGTAGCCCAGGCTGGCCTCGAACTCAGAGCAATCCTTCTGCCTCAGCCTCCCAAGTGCTAGGATTACAGGTTTGTGCCACCATGCCTGGCTACGCTTGTTTAATTTTAAGGTAGTTGAACTCTGTTCCCAAACACTATGGAATGAAGTCTGCAAGAACAGCCAAGTGCACAATAGGAGGACAAGTTTAATTTCTTAATTTACTGTAGTCTGTAAAACTGTAGTTTTTCTTTTTAAAGATAAATCAGACACAATGAGTTCAAATGTTACTCTCCTAACTCACCTTCCCCTCCCCCAAGCCTCCAGTTCTGTTGCAGGGGCTGTTGGCATGACCACCTCTGGGGAGAGTGAATCGGATGATTCCGAGATGGGACGATTACAAGGTAAAGACACAGTCATTGAGCCTGCAAATAACAGTTAACCGTGGGTGCCAGTTACTACTGCTCTTTATTGAAATTCATTCAGAATATGTTTATTTAAATATCGACCAGTGCGTGCCCCTCTCTGAAAGAAGCTGCCTAGTGGTGATTTGATGGTTTAGACTCAGAAGATAAGCCATCTCCGGTGGTGCTGGGGATTAAACCCAGGTCGTTGGCACTGAGGTACATCGACAGCCCTTTCCTTTCTTGTTTTTTGAGACAGCGTCTCTCTCAGTCGCTGAGTTACCCAGGCAGGGTTGAACTTGAAATCTTCCTGCCTCAGGCTTACAGAGTGCCACCACATCGGGTTTGTCTTCATTTTGACTGTTTGAGGAGACAGTGCCTTATATATTTTTAATGTTTTCAAAATTTTCTTCCTTGTGTTACATTGGTAACTGGTTTTAGTAATAAATTATAAACCACCTAGAAAAAGGGGCAGTTTAATATATTGTTCTCTGGTATCTAGTAGTGTTATAATTACATGTATTATGAAGATCTCCAGTAAGGCCACCCCCTCTTGTTTTTTTCTTTTTGGTCTCTACTTCAAAGTGAAGGGTGTGTGCCAGGTGTGGTGGTGCACGCCTATAATCCCAGCCCTTGGGAGGCTGAGGCAGGAAAATCATTGCAAGTTCAAGACCAACCTGGGCTACAGAGTGAGCTCAAGGCTAGCCTGAACTGCATAGTGAGACCTTGTCTCAAAAAGACCAAAAAAAAAAAAAAAGTATATATACATATCCTTCATAAGTAGCGTTAACATAAAATAATCATATTATTTATACGGTCTACAAATGGATGTGTATTTTTCTCTAATGATTTATAATAAAATTGCAGTGTGAGTGTAGTTTCTGAGGGATGTAACAACCAGCTGTTTGACTAAGACTCTCATGAATACATAGTTCTTTTTACTTTTGGAAGTGATAAATACAGCATAATGGTTTTCATAATTTTTTTTTGTAGGGCCTCAGGACAAGTATCTAACTGGGAAATAGTATCAGAAAACTGAGTAAGGGTGCCCAATATATAGCTTCTTCAAAATAGATACTTACCTTTGGGTTTTCTGGGACTATTTACATAGTTCCTTTCAACACTTTTTTTTTTTAAGTTCTTCATAAAACTTTAAATACTTAGAGCTGACACATGTATATTTTAGTTTATATTAAGTACATTAATATATAAAGGTGGTCTTAGAAGTTTATTGTAGCTTCTCAAAATTCAGAATGGAACATTGAGTAATCAGTTCTATGAGATGAATCAGTTGCTTGACATTTTTAGTTGAGATCAGTTGTGTTAAATCAATTCAACTACTCCCCTGTCCTTCTTTTTTCTTTAGCTCTGTTAGAGGCCAGGGGTCTTCCTCCTCACCTGTTTGGTCCTCTTGGTCCTCGGATGTCACAACTTTTCCATAGAACAATTGGAAGCGGAGCTAGTAAGTGAATACTTTTAAATGTTTTCTCCTTTGAAACCCCCTAAGAATTAGTTAAGTGCTGGTTTTCTGATAACCTATTGATGTACTAGGAAGCTTTCATGAACCTTAGTCTGTTTTTAAAGGTAGGACTGTGCCCATTTGTGCCTTCAGTGCAGCACTGTTAGATTTCCCCGTGTTTTTGTTTTTGATTATTGACTCTTTTGTTTGAACTATTGAAGAATAAAGAATTTACATTAATAGTTATGGCATCTCAATTGCATGGTTTCATAGGTTTGAATCTTGAGCTTTTCATGGAATAGTAAAATTTCATCCTGAAGGATTCTTATGTGGACTTTGAGAAGAAAGATGTCCCAGAATTAGTGGTCACTAAACTCATCAAATTAATGTGTTATAACCCAGTGATGTTAGCATATGTGATTGACATAGCAGTGACTTCTTGGCAGTCTCAATCTATAACTGAGAATAATTACCCTATAACTACAAATCCAGTTAAATCCTTGCTGTGGTATAGTGTATTATCTTTCTGTTTCTTAAAACTTTACATTTATGCTTTTGTTACATTAATAATGTTTCCATAGAGTCAGAAGTTTATTTGTAGACTTAAGTCTTGCCCTTTCAGAACTCCTAAACTGTTGTTGAAACTTACTAGCTCTTACCTTTCTAATGTGTGCTGTGTAAGTCGCCATCAACTATTTTTTAAAGCAGTGCAATTTGTGTACCTGTGTTCATATATGTGTACTTGTACGTGAAGTTTTTTCCAGTTTCTGGCCTTAACATTTGGCAAGGAAATTGAAGAACAGCTGGTATTTTTGTTTGTGTGCAGTTGAGTGTTTATTTGCTGCCATTTACTAGGTGCTGGGATTGTACTGAATCCTAACCAAGTAAATGGAGCTGTTTCCCACAGGAGCTTGCATGCTGGAAGGTGACCCTGGCAGTGGATGAGACAGTTACTGGTAGTTTCAGGTGGTGTCAGTGCAGTGAAGGGACCATGCAGAGCAAGGGTGTAGATAGGTTGGTGGAGGGAGGTAAGTAAGCTCCATAGAGAAACATTCGCTGAGGCCTGGTGATTCCATAGAGACCTAAGTGACCCAGGAAACCTGCTCTGCACAGGACTGAGGGACAACAGGGACAGTCAGCTTCAGCAGTGGGAATGAGTTTGCCGTGTTTGAGAGGTGGACAGCAGGGGAGCCTGTGGGAAAAGTGCGAGGGAAGTGGCAGGCCGTGAGAGCCGAGGTCTAGGCATCTGCTGAACCATGGAGGGCCTTCCCAGGCCAGCAGCAAGGGCAGGTAACTGGCACCACTCCAAGCCTGAGAGAAAGATAAAGGGCAAACCTAAGTCAAAGTTAGACTAATCTCCATTAACCCCTCAACGCGTGTTAATCCACAGCAACCGTTGTTGCATTTGTATCCTCAAGCATGCTTCCAACTCACAAGATTATTTTTGAGCCAACACCAGGCATTGTTTCATCTGCATATACTTGAATTTATAGCTGCAGAAATAAGCATACACTTAAAGTTTGAAATAATATTTTGCTTTTATTAAGAAAATGTCTACTACTTTTAAGTTCAGAGTTCCCATTCTCTCATAAATGCACATTAAAGTTTTGTCAGTTTGAATTTGGATCAGAATATGATTTATACTTAAGTTCCTTAAGTCTTTTCTTTTTTGAAGACATTTGATTTCATTGATTTTTTTTTTTTTTAACCACTTCATTTCTGGCAAGGCAGCTGAGAAGAAAAATTCTTTCAAGGCCTAAGTAAGAGTATCGACATTAAATATATGAAGTCCATGTTTAGGGTTGACCATTATCCATAAAATTACCTGCAACTGTAGACCAGAAGTCACCCTTCTTTGGGACCACGACCCAGCTTCAACAATGCCTATTTTTTGCTTAATATTTAGCTTTCCTCTCACCCATATTTCTCTTTCTGTATTGGTTTGGAAGGAATCCCAGACATTGCACACTTTCATCTGTAAACATTTCATTATGTAGTTCAGACAGAATGCTCCTTAAAAACACACACATTGAAATCTACAGTTATTCTCACATTTACATAATTCCTTTATAGATACACAACCAGGGTCAAACTGAAAAGGTCATAATTGTATCTCATGTAATTGGTAATTCTAGAGACCTTCTCAGATAAGAGTTGGATTCTTTTTTTTTCCCCCCCTTTGGTGAGGAAAACCTATTCAAAAGTAGTAATGACTGTGTTCTTAAACATATTAAGAATTGTGGTGCACACTTGTAACCCAGCACCTGGGAGGCTGAGTGCCACAGGTTTAGCCTCATCCACCCAACTTAGTGATTTAGACCCTGTCTCAAAGTTAAAAAATGAATTTATAAAAAGGGCTGGGAACATGCCTCAGTGCAAAGCTGAACGCCCTAGGTTCAGTCCTTAGTGCCACCCACCCCTCAGTAATGTCTGATTGTCTCTCAAAAAGCTATTATGATTTAGAGTCTAGGTTGCAGGTGCTATAAAATAGTAATTCAGGCCCCCCCTTCCCTGGTAGTCATAGGGATTGAACTCAGGGCCATTGCACTGAGCTATATCCCCACCCCCTTTCTATGTTTTGTTTTGAAACAAGTTCTTACTAAGTCATCAAGGTGCCCAGACTGGGCTCAGATTTATGATCCTCCTGCCTCAGCCTCCCACAGTGCTATGCTTATAGGCATGTTAGAATTGCTTTTCATTTATGAGAAGTAATTTATGATTTAAAGTATACTTTTTCCTTCTGTTTAGTTACTTAGAATAGTCAATATCGGAAAAATTATTTTTCCCTCCATTTGTTTGCAAAAATACTAGTTTTTACATACCCCAAAGTACCAGGACTTTTATTTTTTGGGGGGGTACATTTGGATCATTGCAAGCAGTAGGTTGAAACATATTTTAGACATGTCAGTGATTTTCATATTTTCAGTTGTCCAGTCACTGGATGATGAGCTCTTTTTGAGGTTGGTTTCTGAATCTTTTTGACGGGACTATAGTAATTTTGATTGCTTTCTTGCTTTTTAATATGACAAGATGTTCCAGTCAAATGATTTACTTTCCTCCTGCCCTAAAATTGGACATCTTGTTACAGACCTCTGGTTTCTTTCATGTGTGAGTCTGAGCATATTTATTGCTGCTATCATTGTTACTAGATTTCCTTATTGGACAGATAAGAAATAGTTATATTCTATCTCTTTTTCAAAGTTTGTAATGGTACAACAAATTCAAATTTAGAGCTGCTGGATTTTTATTTAACTTAATTGATATCTCCTTTCTCCCTTGCCAGAAGTGTAATTTATAATGACAATAACAGTGATTCTTGCTTTATTCCACAGTGTAAGATCCCAAGTTACAATCTCAAATCTTACATATTTTCACAGTTCTTTCTGTTCTTGCGATATATGACTTTGTGGTCAACTTTTTGTCTTTTAAAGTTGTTTGTAATGATTCTCCTCTTTGTTCATTCCACCAGGTTATTTGATTCATTTCTTTTTTAGGGATTGCTTTTAAATTTTATTTTTGTTTTTATAATTATGTGATACTTTACATGCTTCTAAAAGTCATCTACAAATAGGTGCATTCAAAGTTAGTTTGATCTTTTCCTGTCTCTTCTCACATACATAAGATTTTAATTTTTTTTTTTTTTTGTGGCACCGGGGATTGAACTCATGACCTTGTGCTTGCCAGGCAGGCACTTAGGCCGCTGAGCTAGATCCCCGGCCCTACATAAGATTTTAAAATAACTGGTTTGATCTTCTGTTAGTTACTACAGAGAGAGAGAGAGAGAGGGGGAGAGAGGGAGGGGGAGGGAGGGAGGGAGGAAGAGGAGGAGGAAGAGGGAGGAAAAGAATCTGTATTAGCAGCTCCTGACACACTACCATTTATCCGTGAAAGCAGTAAAGGTTACAACTCTTGGCTTTGGGCTTTTTTTGGTTTTTTGTTTTTGTTTTTTTTTTTTTGTTTTTGGGGTTGTGGGTTGTTTGTTTGTTTGTTTGTTTGGGCTTTGATTTTTAACAGTGTCCTTTGGTGTTCATGCTTCATAGCTGCTGCATATATTAAGAACGGGGAGATTACTTATTCCTTTTGTAAAGCTGTTGTCCCAGTGTATGGATATGGTTTATTTGGGCCATCCCCTGTTGTTGTACATCTGGATTTCCAATTTTTTGCTGTTGGTAGTACTACAACGTAATACAGCTTGTATCTTTTTCCTGCGTTATCGTTAGGATAGATTTCCAGAAGTAGGACTGCTGAATAAAAGGGTAAATACACACAACAATTTTTTATTTGTAAGTCTTCCACTTCGGGATTATACTTACTTTCATTTCAAATGTATAACAATATAGTGCACCTTTTTGGATTTTTGTCAGACTAACAGATGAGAACTGGTGACTTGTGTGAAATTAATCAAGTATATACATTTATTTTTTTCTCTTTTATTAACTTTCCAGTTGTTACCCTAGAGATTATAATACATATCATTGGTTTATTATAGTCCATGTTAAATCATTGCCTTATATACCAAGCAGTGCAAGAATCTTAAGATAGTTTACCTCTTGCCTTCCTTTATACTGTTGTTTTAACTTGTTAGACTGTACTTGTGTTAGGAATGTGTTGTTTTACACATCCGGATTCTTTTGTTTGCTGCCTTGGTACCTTTTCTAGCACTGTTCATTCATTCTTCTAGTTCTTTTTTTTCCCATCAAGGAGTTTTCCCTCAAGCCTGAAGAACCTTTTTACATGGGCAGGATTTCTAATAGTGATTTTTCTTTGTTTTTGTTTCAGAAAACCTAGATTTTTCCCTTAGTGTTTAAAGGCTGTTTGCTCCACGTGTAAAATTCTCAGCATACTTTTTTCTGGCCTCCATCGTTTCTCTTAGCTGTCTGACTGTAGCCCTTTAAAAGCTATTTTTATTTCTCTGATTTTTCAAAAATTCTTGGCTGTTACTGTGTCGTGTATTATTTCTCTTACTTTGTTATCTCTGTAGTATTCTGTATTCCTTTTGGGGCCAGAAAGTTCACACATACCTGGAATCCCAGCTACTCAGGAGGTTGAGGCAGGACCACAAGTTTGAATCCAGCAAGTCCTTATCTCAAAAAGAAAGATAGAAAGGTCCGGAAAGCGTTCACAGTGGTGGAGGCTTCCTGGGCTCAGCATGTCTGGTGTGTGTGGGGGACGACAGATACTGGGACAGGGACAGGGACGCATACTTCACACTGCACTCGGCCTTTCTGGCTCTGACAGTTTTTCTCTTAGCCTAGTTCAAAATTTTGTGTACCAGTTTTCAGATCCACTAATTCTTTTTTCTAATGTCTTTATATTTTGTTAAACCCATCAGTGAGTTTGTAATTTTAGTTAGATGCTATGTTTTTCAGTTCTAGATAGTCTTTTGATTCTTTTTTTTATAGATTCCAGTTCTTTGTTGAAATTCAGTATATTGTTAGCACCTTTGTTCATATTTGGTTATATTTTCAGCATATTAATCACTGTTATAAAATACTTAATATTTTAATTCACTTATCGAGCTACTTTTCTTTTCTTCTTGATTCTGAGTCCTCTGTTTCTACCTCTTCATAGATCCAGTAATTTTTTTATTATATGCAAGGTGTTTTGTATAAAAAAACCAAGGAGCATTCCAGTTGCTATCTTCTGCCAGTGATGCTTCTCTCTTTTTTCTTTATTGACCATGTGAACAATTAGGAACTGATCACTTTGCCTTCATTCAGGACTTAGGACTTGTTTTGACCAGAGCTGCAGTTTGGATGTGACTGATTTCACCTTGGACTCTTCCTGTTTCTGTGTTGTGGCCCTCCCAGGATTTGATTGAGAACCTCTGACTTCAATAATGAAGCAGCAGCTCCAAAATGTGGCAGGTGTCTTGGAGGGAGGAAGTGTTAGCTTGGTGTGTTTGAGGCAGGTCTTGCCTCACCCAAAGACTGCAGATTTTATTCTGTGTTTCAAAATGATGGTGGTTTTTGTTTTTGTTTTATTTTTTTGCAGTCCGTATGCTTTTTCACAGTTCTGGAACTCAGCCAGTATCTGGTGAGATCAGTACAATTCAGCATACAAGCCTCCTGTGACAGGAGTCAGCAAACTATTACCCAATGACCAGATTTAGCCATCTGCTTGTTTTTGTACAGCCTATGAACTTAGAATGGATTTTATATTTTTACATGGCCAAAAGAAATTGTAAGAGTATTTTTGGACGTATGAAAATTCAAGTCAAATATCAGTATCCAGAAAGTTTTATTGGGACATAGCCATGTTCATTTTTTTAAATGTATTGTCTGTGGCTGCTTTTGAACTATAATACCAGGGTTGAGTAGTTGAAGTGCAACCATATGTCCTGCAAAGCCTGAGGTAATTACTGTCTGGCCCTAGATAGAAAATACTTTCCTACCAGTTCCTCATGCAGAGTGTGTTTCTCAGTCTTAGTGTGGCTTTTGGGGGAGGTTCGTGAAGTACTAACATGAAATTCCTAAGGTCATAACTAGTACTTACAAAGTCACAGTTACTATGATATTTCCTCTTCTAGTTCATTAATGTTTGGAGTTACAGTGCAGAAGCTGTGGTGGGTAAAACTGCTAATACCAGAACAAGAATCAAAAGTGGTGACGCCATACTGTACTTGCTGTTACCGTATTCCTTAGTATCAGATCGAATGCCTTCATTCAGTGGCACTCTTAGTAAAAACAATTTCAGTTTTGCTAAAGGATGCCCTTAATGAGACAGATTTATTAACTGAATTGAGAATTTATTCCTGAGTTCATGTCTTTTTAATCCTTGTATCAACACGAGGCCTATATTTCATATTTTCATCTCAAGATAGTACTACAGATTGAGGATTGACCTGTCTTTCAAAGCCTCACAGCGTGATGATTTGCTGCAGACACATGATGGTTCTGCTCCAAGATTTGGGGAAAAAAGGGAATGGTCATCTTTTAATGAAAAATTTGTTTATGTTAATATAATAAATAAATTGGCATATAATACAGAGCAAAACAGAAGAGCTTTGGAGTTCTTCATGTTCTATAAAAAATGTGAAATGGTCCTAAATCCAAAATCTGTTGGTCTAAGAGTTGAATTGTCTTCACATGTTAGAGGATGTATTGTTACAGTTTTGGCTGCTTTCTGTTTTTTTTCAATTTGGCATGAGTTCTCTGGATCAACATCCCAGATGTTAAGGGATATTGATGATGGTATTGATGTTGTTAAAAGAGATTCATTCAGAATTGCCAGCTCTGATGTTTGGAGATACCCATTGGATGATGTATGTGTCATTATTTCCTCTTTTAAGTGGTTGTACCATTAAGGCATCGTTGGTATGAACTACTTCATCATTTAAAAATGAAATTAAAAGCAGTTGGAGGTGCTTTTATTTTTCACATTTCTTTCACATTTTCTTCTAATTTAAACACAGAAATAATATGTCTGTTCTAATGGGGATTGATACTGCTCAGTTTAAAAATTAGCAGTGTATTTCCAAATGGACCTTTAATTTTGATAAAGCAGGTAGGCAGCAGTAATTATGGAATTCATTACCCATGGCTTTAATAGAGAAGACAGATCTTGGAAGGAATACATGTGCTCTGAAGGTCTGTACCCAGGAAGATCACTGAAACTTAATTATAAGAAAAGCTTTGGTTTCAGTGTAAATTCCATATTGGTTGACTGTTTCCATTGGTTGACATATGTCCAGGTTCTAGACATGTCAATACTTAAATGATGCAGGACTAGGAAACGAAGAATAAGTTGAAAAGGTGTCAGAGAAAGGGCTTGAAAGTAACATCAGGTAGAGATTTAGTAAATAGTCATTGAATTTATTGTGATTTTTAAGTAGGAAAGTATCAGTGAAAAATGAAGCCCAGTGTAAACTTTACTTTTGAGTGTGTTTTTCAGTTGCTTGGATAGTAAGTTGAATCTTAAAAGTAGAAATACTCTTTGACAGCCAGCATATGGAATGAGAGGACATAGATATTTTACTGAGTACCTCATTCTTTCCGCTCTCTTTTGTTAGATACACTACTCTGTCCTTGCTTTATTCCTTTGGCTTCCCTTTGCTCAGGTGGAGATGTTTAGAGGAATATTCTAAGCATTTCATTTGAAGTCTGGGTATCATTGTTTAGTAGGTCTTTGTAATTGCAGAAAGCTTTTACTCATTGTGTACATTTCTTTAAAAGCAGCTGTGTTAAAGTTACTGGTTTATATTAGTCTTGTGGGTATTAGTTTTTGTTTTTACTTTTAAAAGTGAATCAACCTCTCACAGAAGACAAAATGAGATTGAAGAAAACAGATCCAATTATTTAAATTCTGCCTTTACTAAGTCAGTGACATGACTTTACCTTAATGTAGACGTAGCTTTTATTTGGCATCTGGAGAAGAAAAGCAGTGAGTTATAGAGTCACAGTTTATCTCAAGCATTACTTTTCCTAAATGTTTAAAAATAATGATTTCTTTTTTTCTGAAGGTTCTAAGGCCCAGCAACTTCTGCAAGGACTACAAGCCAGTGATGAAAGTCAGCAGCTTCAGGCAGTCATTGAAATGTGTCAGTTATTGGTAATGGGAAATGAGGAGACACTGGGAGGGTTCCCTGTGAAGAGTGTTGTTCCAGCTTTGGTAAGCATACAGGTGTCACCTTGGAATGCTGCTGAGTTTTTGCTGAATATACAATTACTGTTATTTTGAATTTTAAAACACGATAGAACTAAGAGATAAGTTCTGTGACTTGGTGCTTTTATTTTGTGTTTATAGATATAATGAATGATTGCTAATCATGAGTTAGTAAATTCTGTCTTCCTGCCTGCCTGCCTGTCTTCCTCTCTCCCTTTTTCTCTTTCCCATTACCCACTTCTCTCTCTTTGTACCTCTCCTTCCTTCCTTCCTTCCTTCCTCTTGTCCTCCCCCCTTTCTCTTTCTCTCTCTTTCTACGTTTCTTATCCCCTTTATTTCTTTCTCCCCTTCTCCCTCTCTTCTTTCATGCTAGGGCTTGACCCTTGGGTGTCGCACATGGTAGAGGAGAGCTCTACCACCTGAGCTTGAGTTAGTGAATTTTCTGTAGCGATTTTTGATGTATATTCTCATCTTTAATATTTAAGTGACTGGTTTTAAGTTGTTTATCACACCGGTAATTACCTTGATTCTTACAGTGTAAAATGTGTAAGCTTTTTCCTTTACCCTCCTGATCCATGGGTCAGTAATAAGCTCGCTTTGGCTCACCTTGGTGGGCCAGAATGGTTTACTATTTGGTGTGTGCAGGCAGGGGAAGACTGGCCAAACCAGTATACCGTAGGAATTCATCCGGTTCAAAAGGTTATATGTTACGGGAAAATAAAAGGACACAGAAAAAAAATCTTTAAAACAACTTTTCAACCCAGAAGTGAGTTGATATTTTGATATTTGAGATTTGTTAACGTCTTAAATGTTTAAGCTTTTTACTGTGGAAACAAGGGAAACTGCCATTACCATCATTGTAGGTCCCTTAACATAATAATGGCTTTTAAACAGTGACTTGTAATAATTTGTCTGATTTGAATACTAACAAAATGCTAACATAAACATCACTATTATATCTATTATAGTGTTATTTTGTTTTGGAAAATAAATACTATGTATGTCTTTTTTTACATAACCAGTAAAGGTAAGAAAAATATGAAATTATGGTTAATATATTAGATTGACTCATTTGGTCCTATACCAAATTATGGATAGCTGAAGTTTGAGGAGTCAGCTGAGCGAAGGACTGTCAAATATGAAGTGATGTGTCTGTCATTCTGTCAGTTCTTTTTATTTTCCAGGTTTTTTTCTATTTGAGTTTTTATTTTTTTACTAGTACATGCTGCAATACATGATTATTTCCTCAGGGAGAGTTGTGCACAACATACCTCCATTCTTTTTTCATCCACTCTCCCTCCATCTGTTGAGCCCCTTTCCTTTTGGAAAAAAATTTAACCCACTTCCTATTAACTTGCTTTTTTACTTGTATTTTGGATTTTTCGTATTAGAGAAACCATGTGATATTTAAGGTCATGTGGTTTATTTTGCTTAACATTATGATCTCAAGGTGCATCCATTTTACTGCAAATGATTCAAATTTGTGCTTTATGGAAGACTAGTACTCTGTTGTGTGTAAATACATTTTCTTTATACCTCTGTTGATAGTTATACGATATAGGCCACTTCTAAGATTCAGCTATTGTGAATTGTGCTGTTATAAATATAGGTGTGCATGGCTCACTGTAGCATGATGTCTTTAAATCTTTTGGCAAGATACCTAGAAGGGGAATAGCTGGGTCAAATGGAATTTCTAACTAGGTTTTTTGGAGGAATCTCCATAATGATTTCTGTAATGGTTGTACTAGTTGACATTCCCACCAACAATGTAGGATTGTTTTTCCCTGAAGCCTTGTCAGCCATTTGTTATTTAACTTACTGAAGATAGCCATTCTTTCTGGAGTAAGATGTAATCTCAGTGTTGTTTTAATTTGCAGTTCTGATGACCAGCAGTGTTGTGTCTGTTCATTCACTTGCCCTTTTTTTTGATCAAGTCTTTTATTTGGGGAAGGGTCAAATTTTTTTTGAAGCATTTATTTATTTATTTATTTATTTATATATTTTAAATAGAAAATGGCTAACATATCTTACTATCATTGAAATAGGGGGAGAGGCTTGGTTCTGGAAGGGTCAAATTTTTTTGAGTTCTTCATGTATTCTAGCTATTAGTCTTCTGTGTGAGGAGTAGCTGGAAGGAAAAAATCCCACTTTGTAGATTCTCTCTTGTCTGTTATTTCCTTTGCTGTGCCAGGAGCATTTTGAATTTGATACAATCCCACGTATTTCTTGTGCAGTTGGAGTTCTTTCAGAAAGTCCTTGCCTACACCTGTGTCTTTCAGAGTTTTACCTATTTTATCTGCCAGCAGATTGTTTCTGTTTTAGCACTTAGAAACTCGACCCATTTTGATTATAGTTAAGCACATGGTGGGAGATACAGCTCTAGATTCAGTCTTCTGCATGTGGATATCCATTTTTCCCCACACTGTTAAAGAGCCTGTCTTGCCTGCAGCATATGATTTTGGCCCCCGAGTCAAAGATCAGATAGTTGAAAGTGCCTAGAGTTGTTTCTGCATCCTCTGTTCTGTTTCATTGGTCCACATGTCTTTTTTTTTTTTTTAATGCCAATATCATGCTGTTACCACTGTAGCTTTGTAGTATGACTTGAAACCAAGGATTATGATGCCTTCTGCTTTCCTCATGTTGTCCAGGATTGCCTTTGTTAGTCTGGGTCTCTTCTTTTTCTATAGGAATCTTATGATGATTTTCTTTTTTTCTGTGAGGAGCACTACTGATGTTTTGGTTGAGATTGCATTAAATGTATGCATCAGTTTTGAAAGTATGACCATTTTGTCTATATTGGTTCTGCCTACCTAGGAACAAAGGGTGTCTTTCCATTTTCTGATATTCTGTTCGCTCTTTTTTCAGAATATTGTAGTTTTTTTTGTTGTAGAAGTCTTTTCACTTACATGATTAGGTCAACTTCCCAAGTATTAAATTGTTGCTGTTACTGTTAATGATTATATTTTCCTACATTGTTTCTCATTGAGGACTGTTGGCATTAGATCTTCCCTGAAGTTCTTAGAGAATTCGGCAGTAAATCTATCCGGAGTTGTCTCCCAATTCTTTATTGTTGGATGGCATGGCTCTTGCAGGATTTGATAAAGGGCTGGATTTTTCCCTTCCTGCCTCTCAGACCTTTGATATTAGAAGTCAGTTTTCAAATCCTGGCAGTTTCATTATAGTAAAATGTTTACATGTTACTTTGACTATTTCATAAAAGTAATGTTAGTCTTTTTACTTCAGGATTTTTGGCTGTTATGATCATTCTCACATTGCTGATTTGGTTTCTGTGACGTGAATTAAAATCTTTTGTTATTTGTTCATTTAAAAATTAACAGTAATAAAGAACTGGGTTTACTGTGAACCATCCATAGTTGAAGTGCAGTTTATTTTAAAGTAAACCATTATGTATAGGCAGGAATGGCGACACATAATCCACTTTATTTAATGTACTGGTTGTTGCTTAGGTTTAAGTAATAGACTTCCATAAATGAGATCATGCTGTTAATGCTGGCTTTTGTTAATAAGTTGTACAGATTTATCTTTTGTCACAATATTAATAATCTGTTCATTACCATATACATGTGGCCACAAATAGTTTTGATATAAGGAAATCTAGCTGCAGCAATTCTTCCCATATTTTGTCATTGGGACATGTGATATATTGGAGTATTTTACCTAGAGTAGAATATCTGATGTCTGTTATCATAGTTAGAGATTTAATTTGAGAGTATTTTATTGTTTCATTTTAGTGCATTTAGATTTTTCCATCTAACTAAAAGACAGGAAATGACTATTTTCCCTCTGAAAGAGGAAGTTTCTCTTATGTCTGACCTGTGTCACGAAGATGGACTGTACACTTGTAGCAGTTTTTCATTCCTTCATTTGAAAAGCATTGTGGAAAGCCATTTAAGGTCTTTTCCACATGAAAAAAATAAAATCAGATATTTAGAGTCACTCATTCACGTGTGGAAGAAATATATTAGATTTGCTTTCATTAGTGCATAGTTTCTTTTTCTCTTTTTCGGGAGGTACTCAAGATTGAACTCAGGACCTTATGGTTGCCAGGCAGGTGTTGTGCCACTGAGCTACATCCCCGGCCCGGTGCATAGTTTCTAATACCAATCTTGTTCTGAAATTTTAACGAAGCTAAGTAGTACTTATGTCTCAGAGAAGCTTGCTCACGAGAGTTAAATGTGTGTTTTTCCTTGCTGGTCCTGTGCAGTTACACATGAAGTGCTGGTAGGGTGCGTGAAGGAGTTCAGAGCCTCAGATGCGTGGTTAGCAGCAGGGAAGGATTTGAGCTGGACCTTGAGATAGTGCCTGTCTAGCAGCACCCTCAAGCCAGATACTGTTGAGCCATTAACGACATCCTAAACAGTCATTTCTTGCGTCTGTCTCCTCAGTTTTCTCCTCATGTTATTTTTGTGTGGTAGAAGTCTTGAATAATATTTTAAGTTCTCTTGAAATAAAAAATATTCCTAGGGCCTTTCTGTTGGCTTCTAATGCCTTTGTTATCTTTTTAACAGATAACATTACTGCAAATGGAGCATAATTTTGACATTGTAAGTATGTATTGTATTATTAAAAATAGTCCACATTTTAATTTTGAGTTTGTGTTGAGCAGAAGTCCCTTTCGTTTCCTAGATGAACCATGCTTGCCGAGCCTTAACGTACATGATGGAAGCACTTCCTCGGTCATCTGCTGTCGTAGTGGATGCTATTCCTGTCTTTTTAGAGAAGGTACTCTTGTATTGCTCTTGCCCAACTTGTTCAAAAGTAGACCTGATAAATCAGGTTTGGAACTCTTGAATGCAATCATCTATCTATGTATCTATCTATCTATCTATATATTTTTTGTGGCACTGGGGATTGAACTCACAACCTTGTGCTTGCCAGGCAGGCACTTAGGCTGCTAAGCTAGATCCCCGGCCCTGAATGCTATCATCTAAATCATATTTTTTTTAAAAATTACTTACAATGCTGGGAATTGAACTGAGGGCCTTGCTTGTGCTAGACAAGAACTCTACCTCTGAGCTACATTCCCAGCCCCTAAAGTACATTTTTAAAGCCATAATTCCAGAAAAGTATTTACTGTTCAGTGGACCACTAGTTCAAAGCTAAATCTAATAAATCATTTATAAAGTCAGCCCAGTTTTACAGTATTTAATAATAGCAATCACTACCTTAATGTGATACCTTTTAGAGAGCAACTTACAACATTTGATTAAAAATTTAATTTCTAGAAAACATCCCAGTGAGGCTAATTAGCTGTACCCTCATTTTATAGTGGAGAAGGTGAGATAGAGTGCCTTGCTCAGGATGTAAACTAAGAATCAGTGGAGAAAGGAAGTTTTCTTGTATGGTCTGCGTAGATTGCAGTCCGTCTTTTATCTGTATTACAGGCTCTTAATGGACTATAGATGTTTTTCTTTTCTTTATGTGCAGTAAAATTTGCTTTATCTGATAAATACAGAATATTGTATAAAGTTTGAAGCCTCATATTTAAAATTTCTTCTATTAAAACTCATCAAATGGGGCTGGGGATCTGGCTCAGCAGCCTAAGTGCCTGCCTGGCAAGCGCAAGGTTGTGAGTTCAATCCCCAGTGCCGAAAAGGGAAAAAACAAAAAAAAAAAACCTCATTAAATGAGTATGTAAAGATTTATTTTCTGTGTCAAAATATATTTTTCAGAACTGCAAAACAGGGCAAAGTAATTGGTGAGGAAACTTTATTGGTGTCCTATACCTTACATCCTCAGCCCATCAGTTACCTGTTTTTCTATGGTGAATTTCACAATAGAAGACATATAGATGGAGGAAATTAGAGAAAATGTTAGTAGTATAGAAAATAAACTGGAAAAAGACTTAAATGTTAACCTTAGGTTACCTATTTCTGTGTCTCCAGCTGCAAGTTATTCAGTGTATTGACGTGGCAGAGCAGGCCTTGACTGCACTGGAGATGTTGTCCCGGAGACACAGTAAAGCCATTCTACAGGCGGTATGTGTTGTTACCGAAGAAGTGTATTTCATTTAACGTTGGGTTTTAAATGACATTTGTACCAGTTACTTGATTGCAGCTTCTTTAAGATGGATGTTGTTTACAATGTGAAATGTGTTAGCCTTTTGGTAAATTTTTTGTTGTTGTTAATGTCTGATAAAGGAGTTTTCTTTGCCTTAACAGTTTTCTATATTTTAGGGTGGTTTGGCAGACTGCTTGCTGTATCTAGAATTCTTCAGCATAAATGCCCAAAGAAACGCGCTAGCAATTGCAGCCAATTGCTGCCAGAGTATCACGCCAGATGAATTTCATTTTGTGGCAGATTCCCTCCCATTGCTTACCCAAAGGCTAACCCATCAGGTAATGTGAATCTATTTGTATGTCATTATAATGAAGTATGGTTTCTCAACTAGTGTCTTAAAAAAATCTTCTATCAGGATGTAATAAATGGAGGTGCTTTGACCCTTCTTATTATGCAGATGTGTGATATAGTAGGTTATTTTATACTATTTGAGGCTTTCTTTCGTTGTTGTTGTTTTGTCTTTTTTGAGAAAGGGTCTCACCACGTAGTTCAGGCTGGCCTTGAACTCACTATGTAGGTCAGGGTGGCCTTGAACTCACAGTAATCCTGCTACCTCAGCCTCCTGAGTGCTGGGATAACAGGTGTGCACCAGCACAACCGGCTTTATTTTACACTATTTTGGTGGGTATGCCCAAATGAACAGTAATTCCTATGTTTGATGTCTTTAATTATTTTGACATTAAAGGATAAATTTATTATTACAACAAAAATTCAGTGTGATAGAATCAGAATTTCTTTTTAAAAGGATCATTTTGTTTTGAAAGGCATTAGAGTAGGCAGATGGGAGCTGGAGGATCTGGATTAATACCGGAAGAGAAACAAGACTGTGTCCCGCATAGAAATGAGAAATGTAGAATGAAGTCTGGGTTTGGCAAAGGGCAAGGGCGTGGGCATTTGTATAGGCGGTAACGTCATTGGACTGGAATCAATGGTGAGGTTTGAAAGAAAGTTTTCTGTGCAGTTGGGGTTGGAGGATGGATTGTAAGCTAAACTATAAAGATTATGGAGAAGCTGGATTTATTTTTACTGTAAGTTAATGTTCTGGGTCTAATGAGACAATATGATGTTTGCACATATATGTCTGATTTATTTCACTTGTGAGTATGGTCTCTAGTTGCATCCATTTACCTATAAAATTCTCAAGTTTGTCCTTCTTTATACCTAGGTTGTACTGTATTGTATAAAAATACCACATCTTTTTTTATCCACTCAGTGGATGGGCATTTCAGTTGTTTCCCTAGCTATTAAAAATTGTGCTGCTGTAAATGTAGCTGTACATATATCACTGTGGTATGATGTGTCTAATTCTCTTGGGAAGGTACCCAGAAGGGGAATAGCTGGGTCGAATGGAACCTGTAATCCTAGTTTTTTGAGGAATCTCCACAATGATTTTCACAGTGGTTGCAGCAGTCTGCACTCCCACCAACAGTGGAGCAGGGTTCCTTTTTCCCCACAGCCCCTCCAGCGTTTGTTATTGGTTGATTTCTTGATAATAGCCATTCTTTCCAAAGGGTGAAGTGGAATCTCAGGGTTGTTTTAATTTGCATCTCTCAAATGACCAGTGATGTTGAACCTTTTTTCACATATTTATTTGTTGTTTGTATTTCTTAATCTGAGAAGTGTTTTACAGTATTGATATTATTGCTATGCTTAAAAACTTGGGGAAATTGGATACATAAAATATGTTTGAGTAAATAAGGGATCTGTATTAAGGTAGATAAAGTAGTGATGATTTAAGTCACCTTTGAGTATTTAGCTTCTAAAACGATCAAGACAGAGTAGTGTCACCCATTTTTTCTTTAGATTACTTTTAAAAATGAACCAAGCATGGTGGCTTGTCATCGCCACACACTGAGTCTGAGGCAGGAGGGTCCTGAGTTCAAGCCTAGCCTGGGCAATTTGGTGAGATGCTATCTCAAAATAAAAAGTAGACTGCAGATATAGTTGAGTGTCAGAACTGGGTTCAAACCCCAGTATTGCTGGGTGGGGGTGGCTGTCTGAAATGATGCCCATGTTTAAGGAACGAGGTGTAGCAATGGGAGAACTTGGCTACTACCTTGTAGCACCCTTTCTGTACTTGACATGACAGCCACGGGGGAACCTGTGGCTCGCTTGCCCTAGCAGGCTGTTGGCATCTTTGAAAGCTTTTGAAAGTTTGCCCTCACTTGTATAGGGCTTTTATAATACCTATTTTTATAGCAGCAAATCTAGGTTTTATAGATGAAGTCCATTTATAAATTAGGAAAAACAAAATCAAAACACCAGTGAGGCCAATAAAATGTTCTTCTCTTATTGTTACAAATGTTTTCTCAATGAGGCTACTCTGTTTTTATAGTGAATAGCAAATTGTTTTTATAGTCACTCTTTTTCAGTTTTCTAGTGAATATGTCTAGATGGTTAGTAAATATTCCTGCTGTACGTGTACAGATTTTGACATTATAGTCACCCCTTGGTGTTCATAAGAGATTGTTTCTAGGCCAGCCCCACCCACCACCGCCACCCTTCACAATGTTCACACACACACACACACACACACACACACACACACACACAGAGGGATTCCAAAATTCTTGGATAATCAAGTCCCTGTTCACCTTTGGTTCACACATTTATACTTAACTGTAGTGTGTATATATTTAAATTTTAATTTAGGATACTTCTAAAACAAAGTAGAATATTTACTTTATTATAACTTCTATTTAGGCGTTGAGATTATTATATAAACACAGTATCTTTTTTATGTGTATTTGCTTTCATCTTTTAGAGCCTTTAATGGAGGAGGGAAGTTGCTCTGTAGTATGCCTGTTTTAGCTTTGAAATTTTGATGATTACTGACCCTGCATTGCTTAGGCTCATTACATTTGCAAAGTTCACTTTCACTAACAGAGGCTGCCTAAAAGAATTTGCAATTAGGAAGAAGATGAGACAGTGATGTGTGTGACTATGCAAATGTTTTCTGTAAATAAACTTCACTTTTCTTCTCAAAACATAGGACAAAAAGTCAGTAGAAAGCACTTGCCTTTGTTTTGCACGTCTAGTGGACAACTTCCAACATGAGGAGGTGAGCATTTGTCTCTGGTATTGTATTTTTAAAAAAAAAAAAAGTTGAACTGCTAAATTACAACATAACAATGTTTTTTTCTTGTGTTTATGAAGAATTTACTTCAGCAGGTGGCCTCTAAAGATCTCCTTACGAACGTTCAACAACTGTTGGTGGTGACCCCACCTGTTTTAAGCTCTGGAATGTTTATAATGGTGGTTCGCATGTTTTCTCTGATGTGCTCCAACTGTCCAACATTAGCTGTTCAACTTATGAAGCAAAGTAAGTGCTATTTTATTATTTCATCTTAGACAGGAAAAGTGGCTTTTTTTTTCTTTAGTATGTAAAGTCAACATAAGCCAAGCAAGTAGAAGATACTACTTAATAATGATATTAAGGAAGGAAAATACTGGGCTGGTGGAATAGCTCAGTGTAAGCATGTACAAGGCCCTGGCTTTAATTCTGGCACCACAAGAAAAACAGCATAGAATGTGTGTTGGGACAGTGGTTTCAAGTGTTACACATTTTAATATTTTTTTGAATCGGTGACAAGTGCATGGGTACATTGAAATGGAAATATGTTGAATGCACTTTCTCATATAATTGTGTGCCTGTCAAGGAAAGTGATAAAAGATTTTTGAGCTGTGAGGGATGAGATGAATGGAATCACAGTAAGGAACCCAGCTAGAAGTTTTGGACTTGAGTGAAGTCCCCAGAAGGAACTTACTAAAATCTACCTGGATTTCTTCTTAGATTTTTATTCAGGCTAATTTTGATGCTTTTACTTTAGTTTCTCTGCTTTTTATAAGAAGGTAATTCTGATTATTTTTCCAACTAGGGAATTGCCTCTTATATAAGGTATTACAAGTAGTTTCATAGTATTTTGTTTTTAATTGCTGGCTTTACAGACATAGCAGAAACGCTTCACTTCCTCCTGTGCGGTGCCTCCAATGGAAGTTGTCAGGAGCAGATTGATCTTGTTCCGCGAAGTCCTCAAGAGCTGTATGAACTAACATCTCTGATTTGGTAAAGATGAGGCGATAATAATTGTGGTTTGTCTGAAGTAATTTTATCTTAACGACCTAACATTTACTACTGTTTCAAGAAGCTGCTTCCTAAAATAATCATGCTTTTTGTTTTCAGTGAACTTATGCCATGTTTACCAAAAGAAGGCATTTTTGCTGTTGATACCATGTTGAAGAAGGGAAACGCGCAGAACACAGATGGTGCGATATGGCAGTGGCGTGATGACCGGGGCCTCTGGCATCCCTACAACAGGATTGACAGCCGGATCATTGAGGTAGTAGTTTCATCGTACCGTTTAAATGTGCTTATCATGGTGGCGTGTGGGTGCAGGGATGGAATGGGAGGCGGGGGCGTGTATGGCGGTGTGCTCACTTTGAATTAACTCGAGATTCTCTCGTTTTGTCTCCTGAGAACAAGGTCCTCATTTCTGTTCAGGTCAGAAAACAATGATGTTCTAGTCCTGCTTCTGCTGCTAACTACCTGATTGACTTGGAGCAAGTAATATCAGTTTTCTGTTCCATAGTTTCCTCCTTTCTGAAAGGAAACATTGGAGGAGTTAGGCTATGTGTTTTTAAAACCTGTCAACCTACTTCAATCCAAAAGAAACCTCTTCAAAGCGAAGATTTGCATACTTCTCAGTACTTTTTAGTAGCAAAAACATGAAAAACGTATATCTCTGAGTGACTGATAAGGAAATTATGATATGTCCATAGCTTTGCATATACTTTGGTTATTAATGGAAAATTTTTCTTAAGAATGATGAAAACATGATTATACAACTTTATGTGAATCTTTTGCATTCTTGGTACAATAATGAAGAGTAATAAAATAAAGGAACATCAGAATGTTAATAGTCATTTTTCCTGAGGGGTTTTGTGTGATTTATTTTTTCCTTTTTTATGGTATTGGGCATTATACCCAGAGCCTCACATGTGTTAAGCGCACACTTTTGCAATAAGCTACATCTCCAGCTGTTTGTTTCATTTTGATACACAATTTTGCTAAATCACCTAAATTGGTCACCAATTTGTATCCTCTTGCCTCAGCCTCCTGAGTAGCTAGGATTACAGGCATATACCACCATGCCTGCATTATTTTTAGTTCTATATGTAATACCTTTGCATTGAAATTTTTAGGTCATTCGGTCTACCTTAGGAATATTACATTATTTGAAATGCAGTGCATCATTTACTAATATTTTCAGTATGTGAGATACTTACAAATCTTACTCTAATTTCAACCTTTGACATTAGAATTCTCTTTATAACATCACATTTCTGGAATAGACATTCCTCCTTAAAAGTACCTTCCAGTTTCTGAAAATGTTTGAAAAAATTTTAAAACTTCGACTTACCAAATCAAGAAATAATTATGAAGAAATTTCAATTTAGAGCCATCCCACTTTTGCGTGAGTGCTAACTTTGGTCTTTTGTACATTGTTAGCCTTAGTGTAGAAGTAGGCTGCACATGCTGATGGTCTTAATCTGTGACAGTCAGTGGTTTCTTTTTTTAAAAATCATTTTCTTGGTAATGCCATCTTGACTATTAGCTTTCTTGTATTTCCAACAGTCAGTCCTTTCTTCCAGTAGCCTGGGAGTCTCTCCTTAGGCTGGACTCTGTACTAAGAATGGATATTGTGTCTGCTATAGGCAGCCTAAAACATGCAACTTTCAGCGTAATTCATGCCACCCTGGCATTTGATCTCTTAGTTTTAGTTGTATTCCTTTTAATCTTAGTGTAACCCTTAGGTGTAAGGTTTGTTTTCTGAGGACAATATTATGAGATCTTCTGTTCGAAGGAAGATTTTGGTGGGTAACGAAGAATTCATCATATAAATGTTTCTAACTTAATCAGAATATTGTGGTTATGGATAACAACTTTCATTCTCTCAGCAGTGTCTTAAAAACTTTCTTAATACTGTGGTATCTTCATGTCAGCGATGTTACATGACTGAATACTGCATTACAGTTTTACCTGCACTTGTCTCAGGGTGCCTGCTAGGGCCTTAGGTATATATCTTTAATTAAAAATGATTTGTTATAAACAAATTGTGACATACCTACAGTATTAGCTTTTCTATATTCTGTTACTTTTTCTAAGGCCTGATGAAATAAACACATAAGATAGTGTGTACAGAGGGTCCCCACTGTGTCTTAAGGTAATTAATTTCTCCATGTTTATATTCAAGGTTTCTCTCTCTTTGCTCTCAGGCAGCCCATCAGGTCGGTGAGGATGAGATAAGCTTGTCCACTCTGGGACGAGTTTATACTATTGATTTTAATTCTATGCAGCAAATCAATGAGGACACGGGAACAGCACGTGCCATTCAGAGAAAACCTAACCCCTTAGCCAATACTAACACTAGTAAGTGCTTTTTGAGTCAAAATAATGGTATACCGTTCTGTAATATTTTCTGTTTACATCAAAAATAATAATTGGTTCGTTGAGTATCCTCCTAAGCTTACGGCAAGTGCATAACAGCAATTTGGTTTTTTGCTTTTATTTATTTTTTTGAGGTCATTTGCCTTCATCAGTGAATGAGAATAGGATCACTGAACTGGTATCATGTCCTTGCACTCCATTTAGAATGGACTAATTCAAGTGTTGATCTGATCCTGATGAAACCTTGGTCTTCCTTTATTTAGATCGATCCACCCTGTCAGACTAGCTCTTTCCAACCCTTTTATTTTATGTCTCCTGCCAAGCTACCTAACTACAAACAGATGACAGTGTTTTTTTCCAGGTTTCTGGCATTTCCCCCTCACCCCTTAGGGATTCACCCTATCAAATTTATACCTATCATCTATAGTACAGTGGCCAGCAATTTTTTTTTTCCCTGTAAAGGGCCCAATAGTAAGTATTTTAAGCTTTGTAGGGCAGATGTTTCTACTCAACCACTGTCATCCTTCTCCAGCGGCAGCTGCATACCACGTGTAAACAAATGCACGTGGTTGTGTTCTAGTACAATTTTACTTACAAACCCAAGTGATGGGCCGGGTTGGGCTTTGTGCCTTTCTTTGCCTACTTCTGGGTTTATAGCTTTCATCAGTTAGCTTTCCCTTCTACTTATGTCCTCTAAGCAAAGTGGCAAAGTTACATTATCCATTTTACATAGCTTTTAGCTAAGTACTGCTGTTCATTCCTTCCTTTCTCTTATTTTTCCCTGCCTTCCCTTCCCCTCCCTCTCCTCCATGCTAGGGGTGTTCCCAAGGCCTTGTGTACATTAAGCAAGCACTCAGCTGCTCAGCAGAATCCCTGGCCCTCTCACTGTCTGTTTCCTGAACTGTGATTATTTCTCACTAGTGTTTTAGGGGATTAGTATTAAAATTTCCTCTATTTTGCTGAATGTATATTAGTAAAATAAAGAAGTATAGTTTGTTAATACCTTGTTAATCTTCAGCTAGCTGTAATTTTCTAAATTTTGTCCAATGCTGCCCTTAGTTTGTAGGTAATTCTACAATTTAAAAAGTTCTATAATGAAAAAATGTTAATAGCATTACAAATAACTGCATGACTTGAATACTTTATGTGGTTTATTGTGTTTCTAAAGTGGGTCCCTTCACAATTGTGCATATTTTATAACAACAGGTGGATATTCAGAGTTAAAGAAGGATGATGCTCGAGCACAGCTTATGAAAGAGGATCCGGAACTGGCCAAGTCTTTCATTAAGACGTTATTTGGTGTTCTTTATGAAGTGTATAGCTCCTCAGCAGGACCTGCAGTCAGACATAAGTGCCTTAGAGCAATTCTTAGAATAATTTACTTTGCGGATGCTGAGCTTCTGAAAGATGTTCTGAAAAATCATGCCGTTTCAAGGTGTGTTACCTTCCGTTATATGAAAATGTAAAACATGTAGAAATTAAAAAAAATTACTTTGCATGTGATTTCAGAAATGTCCCGTCATGATCCAGAAAACATATTGTGTACAGCAGTGCCAAGTATGTTGAGCCTTTTTGTCTGTTTTTATTAGCAGCAAAGCTAAAAAAATTTTTGGTACAGTGGAGGAGTTTCTCAGTGAAAGTATTTTGTTCTTATATTTAAAATAGTATGGCCAAAAATAATTTACCAAATTCAGGCAAGTTTTTATATACAAATGCTTTCTTTTTTTAGTCATATTGCTTCCATGCTATCAAGCCAAGACCTGAAGATAGTAGTTGGAGCCCTCCAGATGGCAGAGATCTTAATGCAGAAGTTACCTGATATTTTCAGTGTTTACTTCAGAAGAGAAGGTATGTCATTCTTGATAATAATAATTTACCTGATAGAGTACTTAAATAGAAGTAAAGATGTAATCTACAGAACAAAAGCAATTAGCTTTTTAAATATCAGACATTTACACACTTATGTGAAGTGCATCCAAATACTCATACACGGATGTGAGCTATTCACTGTGGACTGATGAGTACTTGGTAGTTTTTGGTGAGTTGAGTGTTTCCGTAAATGTGCTAGTCCAGAAGCAATCAATTCCTTCATAAAGTCAGCAGTTTTGTTTTTTTTTTTCCTTAAATCATAATAGACTAGAACAATTCTTGCTTTAAAGAATTTATTATATCTTTTTTTTTTTTTTTTTTTTGCGGCACCGGGGATTGAACTCACAACCTTGCGCTTGCTGGGCAGGCGCTTAGACCGCTGAGCTAGATCCCCAGCCCTAAGAATTTATTATATCTTTTTATTGTGTAGATAATGGAATGTTTTAAGGATTGGAATACGCTTTCAGAATCCAGTTTTTCTAGTCCTCAAATTGAGGTATTTGAATGTCAAAATCAATGTAGGGGACCTGTTATTTTTACATTCTTTTCTTGAAAGACCTCAGACATTAACTGTCATAATATTACCTAATTGATACAGGTGTTCTTTCTTAGCAGAATTGTCGTCATGACTCCTAAGGTCCTTTATAAGTTTTTATGCAGATAAGGGAAATTTTTTTCTTCTCAGCTAATCATTGTTTTTTCCTCCCATTATACAAACAAATCTTAGTTTTTAAAATGCATATTATCTTTTAAAAAAATTTTTTTTTGATTACCTTTTCTTATGTTGTTCTTAACCTCTTCACATTTTGAGAATGTAATAGGCATACTGATATAATACTGAACAGAGTGGGAAGAGATTTTCACCATTTAAAATTAGTATTATTCAAGGGAAAGTTTTTAAAAATCCAGCAGTACATATTCATACTAAATATAAAGCAAATTTTCTCCATTAGCCAAAGGTAACTGGTAAACAAGTTAGGTGTATAGAAATATTTGATTGCTTCTGGACTAGCACATTTACGGAAACACTCAACTCACCGAAAACTACCAAGTACTCATCAGTCCGCAGTGAATAGCTCACATCTGTATATGAGTATTTGGATGCACTTCACGTAAGTGTGTAAATGTCTGATATTTAAAAAGCTAAATAATCACAGATTATCTTATATTTTGTGTTCTGCGTTGTTAATCTTCTTTTGGATTGCTTTCTTGGTTTGGAAGTGTAAGTGATGTTTCTCCTTTTTTATAAAAACAATTATGCTGTTAGATTGTATTTTCCATTGTCAGCTTAATTCGCATAACCACATGTGTGATGAACTTTATGGAAGAGTCCCAATTGGTCACTGCCTCTGGTTAGTTAGGTCCGACTGCTCTTTCAGATTACAGTGTGCATGTCGCTTCTTCCTGAAGATCTTGCTTTTCTTCCAGTGTCAGTAAGGTCCTCCAACCATGTTATATTTTCTCTTTCATAACCATTTTGCTCTTTATTATGATTTCTTGAAAAATCTGTCTATCCTTCTCATCACCAAGTCCCTGGGTATGTTTGTCTTGTCCATTACCCTATCTGCAGTGCCTACCACATCCTGGCATATAAATGCATTGAACAATAATTGTGGAGTAAGTGCCTAAAGTTTTAAATTCATTCTAACCTTTTTTTCCCCCAAACAATTTTATGAAAACAATTCTTCACCAGCAGAATGTGAATGTGTCCACATTCATTCACATAAGTTTATTCCCAGAGTTGCATATACGCAGGCATTCTTTAGAATTCTCCCATCCCCATCCCATGTACATACTTTTCTGTGTCCTAACTCAGATAAGAACCCCGTCTCTCAAGTTAGAGTTTAGCTTTCTTTACTTCCAAGAGTATGACAGGAATCACTGTTCAGGAGCTCTTGTGGGGCAGCCCTGTTACTATGATCTTGTCTCCTTCTGGCACTTGAAGTTACCTAGATCTTTTCCTCCTCTGACTGTCACACCACAAAATGCATTGTATTTCTGTAATTGAGTTTGTATTATTTTTTATTTTATTGGGTCTTTATGAGATAGGGTCCTGCTGCGCAGTTCAGGCTGTCTCTGAGCTTACTTTGTAACACAGGCTGGTTGTGAACTTGCAACAATCCTCTTGCCTTAGCCTCTGGAGTGCTGGGATTACAGGTGTGTGCTGCCACGCCCAGCTAAGTAGTGTTTTTATAATGCATATTTTGAATTTTGAATAGGATTTATAACCCTATTAAGTTTTATGTGGTCTGTTTTGAAAATGAGAAAATATTCAATACAATCTTTAATTTTGAATTTTCCTTTTTTTTTGATTGGAGTCAAATTGAAATTCTTGTCTAAACCCGTTACCTCCCACTTGTCAGGTGTTTTTAGTCATTGTATTAGCATTTAGGGATTTTTTTGTGATGGTGGGTAGGCAGTCCTCACTCATGATTGAAGCTGACTCATTCTCATCCTTGTTGCCATAAAGGTGTAATGCATCAAGTGAAACATTTAGCAGAGTCAGAGTCTTTGTTGACAAGCCCACCAAAGGCATGTACAAATGGCTCAGGATCCTTGGGGTCTACGACACCAGTCAGCAGTGGAACAGCCACACCCGCCACTAATGCTGGAGCCGATTTGGGGTCCCCCAGCTTGCAGCACAGCAGAGATGATTCTTTAGATCTCAGCCCTCAAGGGTAAGTGAGAATTTCACCATGGCTTTTAGTGCTACTTTGGTACTTGAAGCTCAAACAGGGGACTAAAATGGTAGGGTGTCAGAAAGCATGGATGTTTCATAGTTTTTCATCTTTTGTTACATGTTTCACGCGAAGAAGAAGAAAGCTTTTTTGGAAATGTGCCGTATTGGGCCTTGCTGTGGAATATCAGACATGCACGCTCTTCCCACTGCCATGCAAGGGAACTAAGGCCCAGAAACATCAGCTGCTTAAATGTCGCAGATGTGGGGTTTCAGCTTTTGTTTCTGATTCCGTAACTGGGTGATTATGTGCTGCATTGCTACATACGAGCTGCATTTGAGACATGTAGCCGTTGATACAGTAAAAAGCGTTACGAATTAGAAGTATGAAATAAGGCAGAGAAACCTGACTTCTCATTTATCTTTGTCAAATGGGAGCAAACATTTTCCTCTGCCTTAACAAATGAAAAAGACAATTCTTAATGAAAATCTCTGCTTGCACCTACTTATCAGTTGTTCATTTCTGAAGCCTCATACTGGTTTTTGTAATGTTAGAATCAGATCACACTCAGAAAATGTTTGTTTCTTTAATGTTAGGAAGTTGAGTGTTGCTACATGAGTGGTGTATGTGAACCAGACTCGGTAGTGGGACTTACAGCGTAGTCAGTGCAGTAGTGCATTTAGACCCTTTAAACTGAAAAATAGGTTTTGGATAAATGTAATAAATGGGTTCCAGAAATTACCCCTTGTAAACTCCAGTGTACCACCATCTTGTGCTTCTAGCCAGATTGGGATTTGGGGGGTGGTGTCCTGAGATGCTGCTTTTGGTGCCATTCTAGCTTAAACGCAAACTGGCAGTTCCAAGGCTTGCAGCAGACTGGGTCTCAGGACCCAGTGGCTGTTGTTTTAGGGGAAACTGCTGCATTTAGGTGGTATCTGTTATTAGCTAAGTTTGAGGAGAATAGGGCCTGGAGAATATTGAGGGCTGTTAACCTTCCTGATTTTTATTTATTTTTGTTCGTTTTGTTTTGTTTTTTGTTTTGTTTTTTTTCAAATGACAGGGTCTTGCTGTGTAGTTCAGATGCTTGTTTTGCCTCTGCCTCATGTGCTAGGATTACAGGTGTGTGTGCCACCACACTGGGTTGAACTTGCTGCTCTTTTCCCTCCCAGCTTTGCCATCCCATCTTCCTCACTGGCTGGTGTAACACTTAAGTTATTGCAGGGTCTTCCTATACAGGGCAGACATGGTGTCTGAGACATCATAGGTGCTCAGTGAATTTCATTGTATGGGGCATAGCTCAGACAAATGTGGTATTTCTAAACCATTTTGAGTTAGAATTAGTTCTAGCATCTCCAAAGAAAGGAAAAGATCTTTTTCTTCAAACATATTCAGAATTTTGGAGCTAAGGATGTAACCCAGTGGTAGAACATTTGCGTGGCATTCCTGAGGCTCTTGGTTCAATACCCAGCACCACACAAAATACTTTTTCTCCCAGAGTTTTAAGTGGTTTCATATTTCAAGTGGTATGTTCATATTTTTAAAGTAGGAATTGTTCAGGCATTCGTTTATCTTTTAAAGATCCTTTTGTCCTGATTGTCAGGTATATTTGAACATCAAGTAGAGTTTTTCCAAGTTTTTCAGTTTTGAGTCACTAAATTAAAGCGTTTTTCATCTTTTATGTCATATTTAGCTTTGTTATCCTAACACTCAATTGCTGTTTCAAATTACTGCTAGCATTGTTAAGAATATAACCTATATACAATTTAGTTTTATTTATGGTTTTAATTCAAATAATGTTACTTATCAATACTAGAGTTATATGTAGGTTTTTAAAAAGTACAAAAGTGTTTATAAATGCATTCACTTAGTTTGTCGTTTTTACATCATGAAGTTACTTTGAGTAGGCTGTCACATGCAGACAGGGAAGTAGTTGACACTATGAACACCAGGTGCCATGTAAGTTAGGGGAGAGATTTAGTGCTCACATTTTATCTGCTGTTTCTAGTTGGTGATTACTTCCTTATCTCTAAGATACAATACCCACTACCCCCAATTTACAGGAGGAAAGGTTTATTTTGGTTCAGTTTGTAAAGGTTCAGTCCATAGTCTGCTAGCTCCAAGGCAGGGCAGCAAGGCAGAGGAGAAGCAGCACATGGCTTGGTGACAGAAAGTAGAAGTTAAAAGAAGAGCGGGGAGGAGATAAACCTTTCCAGGCCACTCCATGTGACCCATCTCTGCCCACCATATTCCATCTCACAGCAGGCTAGCTGTAAACTCCTCAGTGGACTAACCCATTGAGCTTCACACCCCCACGATCCAGTCACCTCCCCAGAGCCCCACCTGTGAGAGCAGGAGACTTTGGGGACATCAGGCTGTGGACCATAACGTTTGTCTTGTGTACCAAATGCACTGCATTGTATAACAATGTTGAACACATGGGGGGTTAATCAGATGCTCTTTTTATTTTTGGTTACTAATTTCCTGTGTTAGTATACCTGAAAAGATCATTGGCACGGAGTCAGCATCACATCATTAAAAGAAAACTACCATTACAATATTTTTGTAACTCATTGTTTCTGCCATTTAGCTTGGTTTTCAAGTGATAATTACTAACCTTCATATTTTCCCGTGTGATAGTCGATTAAGTGATGTTCTAAAGAGAAAACGACTGCCAAAACGAGGGCCAAGAAGGCCAAAGTACTCACCTCCAAGAGATGATGACAAAGTAGACAATCAAGGTAATCCCTTTGATAAAATTATTGGGGGGGAGGACACAGTGAAAGGCGGTGGCAGTATACCTGAGTTTCTGGAAAACCCAGCATTGTTGATTCTTTAGTTAATTAACTATTAAGACTGTGAATTTTAAATTGCTTTGATTTTCATCTGTTAATATTAAAATGATATAACTGTAGTTCTTTTTTTCTTTTCCTAGCTAAAAGTCCCACCACTACTCAGTCACCTAAATCTTCTTTCCTGGCAAGCTTGAACCCAAAAACATGGGGAAGGTTAAGTGCACAGTCCAACAGCAACAATATCGAGCCAGCACGAACTGCAGGAGTTAGTGGTCTTGCCAGGGCCGCCTCAAAGGACACCATATCCAATAATAGGTGAAGTGCGAGAAGTCCGTATTGCTTCTTCTGTTCCATATCAGAAAACCCTTAGCACTGTATCACTCAGCACATGTATACGTGGACAGGCAACTTTAACGTGTTCCCACAAGTGGTATAGCTCAAGGATGAGCAAGATTCTCTGGTTACAAACTTGTGCCTGGCTTTGTTCTAAGTGTTAGTCTTAAATTGTAAAACTGTGTTCTCCATCTCCAGCTAGCAGTCATATATATTCAAAACCAAACAAATTATGTTCCCGGTGGAACCTTCCTCGGTTTTGTTCTGGGCAAGGAAAGACTGACATTTCCCATCCACACTCATACTTGCATGATAAAATTTTTTTTTTTCCTGTTTCAGTGGAACTTAAGGATTTTAGGGGAGAACCTTATTTTAGGACTTGCTAAATAATTTGATACCAATTTATAACTTTTAAAATCCTTAGGAGTTTCCTTTTTTTTTTTTTTGATGGGGGAGAGGAGGGACTGTAGAATACATGGATTATTGTTACACATAAGAAATTTTTAAAAAATCAAATTAGGAAAACAAAAATGCTTTTATGATTTTGTTGGTTGTCTTTATGAATTTTTGATAGTGAAAGTAAATAAGAAATATATTTCTGAAAGCACCATCACTTATAATTTTAAACAGCCAAGTCTCATGTATCCACAGCGATGCACCTAACAATTACATTTCTTATCTATAGTTCTTTACTTCTGTTCCCTAGGGATTACAAGTAAGGACAAGACAGATATGTCTGCACTTTGGGGAAAACAAATTATGTAAAATAGCTTTTGGCGAACATTTGGGAAACTGTTGCATTTTAGGGTCCTAGGAAATTGGAATAACTGAAAATGTACTTTATTTTTGGAATAACTGAAAATGTACTTTAAGTACCCAAACAGTTCTCTGGGTACATCATAATCCACTTTTTAAAATGAAATTCAGTTTGGTCAATATGAAACCTGAATTTATTAATTGATAAGCATGGGCCAGAACGGGTTTTAAGTGTTACAGTCACTACTTTGATTAGAGTTATAATTTGAGATCCTCTCTGGGTATACTGAGACTTTAATACCTTTTTCTTTCTTGTAGAGAAAAAATTAAAGGATGGATTAAGGAGCAGGCACATAAGTTTGTAGAGCGTTACTTTAGTTCTGAGAATATGGATGGAAGCAACCCTGCACTGAACGTCCTTCAGAGACTTTGTGCTGCAACTGAACAACTCAACCTCCAGGTGCGCTGCCCAGTGCCTCTCACTAGTCTTATCTTCTGTTCTTGCTGCTCCTTTCCATGATGACCCCATGGCTTTTCATGGATTTGGTTCTCATAGGTCAAGTCTTTTAGCCAAACTCATGTCTGTGGCACTAACATTTGTTGGAGGTGGTGGGGGGACTGGGGATCAAACTCGGGACCTCACACTTGCTAGGCAGGTGCTTGTGCTGCTGAGCTAAACCTCCAGCTCCAGCAGTAACGTTTCTTTTAGGCATCCCTTGACTATCATGGTTTGTCATTTTTGTTCAGTGTACTAGAAATCTCGTCCTCGTTATTTTTTCACCACATCCCTTCTATCTTGACAGATGGAGAGATTTCAGAAATGTACCTCAAGTATCTCTCTTTTCTAAATCCCCTTCACCTATGGATGATGGAGTTAATAAGCTTCTGCTTTGCCCCTCTCCATAATGGTACATGAGGGCAGTGGTTTAATAATCTTTTTCATCTGATTCCTAGTTTTTATTGTTTGATTTTTGTTGCTGCTTTGGGTGCACCTTAAGTCATTTTGGCTCTGGTTTTCCAGGAAATTTGTCCCATTTAATTAAGATTTTAAATGTTTTGACCGAAAGTCACATCTTGGATTCTTATTTCATCTTTTCATTCTGATGTTATGTTATATATAGCCCCTTACTGTTTCATCTGTAGTCTTTTTGCTTTTGCTTTTGCTTTTACTTCTTGTTTTGGTTGGTTGGTTGGTTGGTTGGTTTTTGGCTTTTGAGACAAGATCTCACCATGCAGTACAGGCTGGCCTTGAACTCTCATCATCTTCCTGCCTTGGCATCCTGAGTGCTACCACTGCTGGCATGTGTCACCATTCCTGGTAGCTTATTCTTGATTGTGTGCTATTACCACCGCTCCCAACCCCCAACTATATTGACGACATGCAGATTTTTGTATATGTTACAGATGCCAAGTTTTCATTGTGAGATATTTAGCATTCTTTCATGTATCTGTGTGTCAGATCCTATTTCCCAGGATTTACTAAGAGTGTTCCACTCTCTTGGCGTGCCTCCTCACCTCTACCCTTTAAGCGTTTAAAGTCAGGGTGATGGTTCAGCATTCAGAATGTATTGCATTCCTTCTGTGGAAATGTGAATTGTGCATTTAGTAAGTGGTGCTTAAATCAGTACAGAAATGTGTTCCCAACTCTTCCAGGTGGATGGTGGAGCTGAGTGCCTTGTAGAAATCCGTAGCATAGTCTCAGAGTCAGATGTTTCATCCTTTGAAATCCAGCATAGTGGATTTGTGAAGCAGCTGTTGCTGTATTTGACGTCTAAAAGTGAAAAGGATGCTGTGAGCAGAGAGATCCGATTAAAGAGATTCCTTCACGTATTTTTTTCTTCTCCTGTAAGTTATCTAATAATGCTTATATATCTGAAGAGTAAGTGTTCACTAACGAACATGTTTTTATCCCAGTAATAATTCCAATAGATGTTGGTCACGATTCTGAGGGAAAGTTTCTAGCATGCTTGTATGCAGTTGAATTTCTGTATATCAAAGTAAATAGTAAAACAATAAAATGACAAAGCCCACATCAAAGTGTGCTAATGTTTTTCCCCATCCCACCTTTTCCCCTGGCAAAACAAGCCATTAATAGTACTCTTACCTGTGAATATATTTTATTCTCAAAATCTGGTTTTTAAACATACTACATTTTGCAGTATCTTATTTTAAGGAAATAGGCACAGTTTAGCTGTAGACAGAATAGACATATTTTTCTTCTATACATAAAACATGGCCCTAACACTTCCATTGATCATCATTTATAGTATGGATGACTGGACCAGAGGCAGAGGCTGACTCCCTTTACCTTCAGTGAGCGCTGGTGGGAGGGTAACTACTTTCATATGCTGTTGACTTAACATTCTTCTGTTTATAGCTGCTTGAGAGGTGTTCCCTCAGAACTCTCTCTCTCTGGATTATCCATGTAATAGGCCTAAGGATTATATTTCTGTGTATTAGCAAAACTACTTAACTGTGCCCTTGTAGGGCTCTCAGTCATTTGCACACTGCTTGTGTTAATTTGTGGGGCAGCCTGAAGAGAGTTGACAGGGACTAGAGATTAAATAGATGTGTGACAATGTTGGATGTAATTTTACACTATGCTTAAAGATTAGGTGCTGATCTCTCATCTTACCAGAAACCCCCTAGGCTGGATGGGTTTAAGAGTTCTATAGTACAGTACAGAAATATCCTGAATGAATTTTGAGCAGCACTCTTGTGTCATATAGCTTAAGTATTTTTTTAGCAATGCTTAATTATTACTAAAATGAGGTAAATAAAGCTTGTAAATCTTGCATCGGTCTGGGTCAGGTTTTACCACTCAGTGGTGTCTTTTCAGAACTTTTTGGATTTATGAATTATAAGTGCATAAAACTTTCAGGAGAGGTTTATGGGTGGTACAGACAGAGTGTCTTTATTGAAGTAATTTATTTGGAAACATTGTCTAAAAGTGCATAAATGATGCTGTTTTGTAGAACTGCATATTGAATTTTCTTGTTGAGGGGAGTGTTCTGTCTTCAGAAGGCCTTGTCTAACCTGTTGGTTTATGTATAACTTCAGCTTCCTGGAGATGAGCCCATTGGGAGAGTGGAACCAATGGGTAATGCACCTTTGTTGGCTTTAGTTCACAAAATGAACAACTGCCTCAGCCAGATGGAACAGTTCCCAGTCAAAGTGCATGATTTCCCTAGTGGAAACGGAACGGGAGGCAGGTAAGGACCATCCCCTGCGTACCTACCCCTGCCACTGGCTGCTTCTATCGAGGTAAAGTGGCAAGAGGTCTGAAAAGTCTTAGTTTGCCCAAAGAACATTCTTGTATAGTAACTGAAGAAATTGAGTATCTAAAGCACGAACAAAGAACTTCTGTTGTTCTTTTGTCTGGCCATGCTGCGGATTGGACCTGGGGCCTCATGTTCACACGGCCAGCATTCTACCACTGAGCTGCATGCGCAGCTCTGAATTTAATGCTTTTTGTCCGTGAGATCATATCGTATGTCTTAAACCTAGTTTTAAAAGCATGCAAACCAGCAATTGTCCTGCCAACTTGGGCAGTAGGCTTAGTCGATGATACACATAGATCTTTTCTAAGTATTTTTGGGGGTATGAGTAATAATTTATTTTTTGTGGTAATTCTGTATATAATACTAGTGGACACAACTTTCTGACATGTTGAGTTTTAACAAATAAGTGTTTGTTTTAAAATTTTACTGTATTAATAAATATTTGTATTTTTTTCCTGTAATATAATTTAAAGGACTTGTGCTGCAGAACTTTCTAATTATAAAAGTTAATTGTTATATATTATGGCATGTTACGAACTTCTTGGAATATTTTGATTTGAAACCCAGAAATTATAATTTAGTTTCAAGATCCACATTCTAATGAGTTTTTTTATTTTTTATTTTTTAAAATCTGATTGAATGAAAACAGCATGAATAAAACTATGGCTGTTTTCTACCTTGAAATTTAACATATAGTATAATGTATTCCATTTTGATCTTTATCCTGTAAAAGCTTATTAAATGACATTTAAAATTATGCCTAAGGAAACCATGAGCCTTTTTTATGTTTGTCCAAATTTGTGTGAAACAAGTTTAACATGTTTATAGCAATACAATGGAACAATACTCCTAACATACGCCTATGTGCATATTTTATGGTATTTTATAGATAACTACATTTTATTTGTATACTTGACTCCCACCAGAGTTTTTCAGAAATGACCTATCTACCTCATTCAAATGCTATAGCTACTAAAGGCTTCATTCCAAAGTATGTAGCAAAATAAAATTTATAGGTTAGTTCTTAAAGTAACTTCATAGTTGAAATCTTTGAAAGAATTTGTTTTCGGTAGGAGCTTAGTAGAAAAAGAGTACAGCGTTGCAGAAGTAAGTGTGCTCAAATAGTTGAATTTTTGTTCCAGAAAAATAACTAGATGTCCATGACTAGTTGTTTCTGCTTATGTGGACTTCTGGAGAGATCAAATGTTGATTGAATGTTTTCATGTGCATGCATTTACATTCATGTTTTATTCATAGTTTTTACTAAAAAAAAAAATCACTGGCTTTGTCATTTGTAAACCTTATAAGTGCTTGCTTGTGCTTTAGAAAAATGAAATTGCATAATTTATTTTAATGTAAATCAGTTGTGAAAATAATATAGAATAACTTTTTTTTCACAAATTATCTTGAGCTTCTCTCTCAACAGAGGATCACAGGCTTTAAAATTTTTCAACACACACCAGTTAAAATGCCAGTTGCAAAGACATCCTGACTGCGCCAATGTGAAGCAGTGGAAGGGCGGCCCTGTCAAGATTGACCCCCTGGCTCTGGTGCAAGCGATTGAGAGATACCTTGTCGTCAGAGGTACCTTCTGTGCATACTTCGTGTGTTCTGTATGTAAATTCGGGATGGAATTAATACTAAGAGATACATATACTGATCCCATTTTAATACTCTTTCTGATGAAACCTAGACTATAGGAACTTGTGTCCTGTCATTGTATGTAGGCATTTGTTCAGCTTAGTAGAGGTTGACTGCTTGCATAAAGAGCTCATTCATGTTGGAATGTACCTGAAAAGATATGCTATGCTTTGAAAATTTGTTCCAGTCTTTATGCTGCATGGATTAGAGTGTAATATGTGTTTTGTTTCTCTAAGAAAGTATCAATTTAACTAGTGTATATGGGCTTTTCTTTTGAAACCTAAAATTGGTAGGTGTTTAACAGGCTTCTTGTGCATTTAGGGTATGGAAGAGTTCGAGAAGATGAAGAGGACAGTGATGACGATGGATCCGATGAAGAGATAGACGAGTCTCTGGTAAGGTACTAACTCCTCCCACCATGTTACGATGTATAGTGGTTACCCTTTGTCTGTGGCTTAGCTTTTCATGATTTGAGTTACCCATCATCGTGTACTCTCCAAAAATAGTATATAAGAAATTCATAAATTCTGAGTAACTTTCATGTACCTTTTTTACACTTGATCTTAGCCAAAAGGCCGACAAGCGATTTTCATGTACCTTTTTTAATAGTATATTATAGTGTAATTATTGTACTATGTTAATCTCTTGCTGTGCCTAACTCATAAGATAAACTTTATCACAGTTATGTATATATAGGCAAAAGAAAATCCAGTCTGACCTGTTCCAGAATCCAAAACTTTTTGAGTGCCAACCTGATATAACTAAGTGGAAATTCCACACTTGACCTCATGTGAGAGGTTGCAGTCCAAATTCAGGTGCATTAAAAATATATAAATTTACCTTCAAGGCTATGCGTAAGGTAAACATCCACTGAGATTTGTTTAGACTTGGACCTCATTCCCAAGGTAGCTCATCATGTTTATGCTGATAGCTCACAATTTAAAAAAAATCTGCAGTGCTTCTGGTCCAAGCATTTCCAATAAGTGATCCGTGGCCCATAGGGTTCAGTATTATCTGCAGTTTGAAGCATCCATGAGGATCTTTGGATGTATTCCAGGCTGATGAGGTGGGCTGCTATATAAAGATCAGTGCCCGTAGCTTAAAAGGATTTCGCTTTGTTTTATTCAGGCTGCACAGTTCTTAAATTCAGGCAATGTCAGACACCGGCTACAATTCTACATTGGAGAACATTTGCTGCCATACAACATGACTGTGTATCAGGCCGTGCGGCAGTTCAGTATACAGGCTGAAGATGAGCGAGAATCCACGGACGACGAGAGCAATCCTCTGGGGAGAGCTGGCATTTGGACAAAGACTCACACAATATGGTAAGTCCAAAGATTATTTCTGTTGGTATTTATGCATTTAGAAACTGCACATCGTGTATTGTTAAAATTTGTATTAAATGTATAGCTGACTTTTTAAAAGAAGAAAGTACCGTAACTTCGTAATTACTAAAAGACAGACTACTTCACATACTTAACTATGTGCATACACATATGTATGTAACTTCCTCAGTCTACTGGAAGACATACTTGTGGGGAATAATAGTTTATATATACCTTCCTAAGTTCATTTCAGGTCTTTAATTGAGACAAAAATGATACTCCTTGGGCAGTAAGAATCTTGGCTTCTCTGAGTCCTGAGAGGCATCGGGTGCCTGTTAGTGTGTGCTACTCACGCTGCAACAGATCCATTCTTCCAGATCCACTCTTTCTCAGGTGGCCCCTCCTGGAAAGATGTTTGCTAAGTGGTCTCTTATAGGAAGCATTGGTACTGGTAATTCTCTGAATCCAACAAAAGAGAGAGAATATAGACTTCAGAGAGTTCTTCTGGGGATTCTTTGTGGTCTGTGGCGCAGATTTTGGCTCTGTAGTTTTAAAACCTATGTATAAAATACACTGTCTTATCATTTTAGGTACAAACCCGTGAGAGAGGATGAAGAGAGTACTAAAGATTGTGTTGGTGGTAAAAGAGGAAGAGCCCAAACAGCTCCAACAAAAACTTCCCCTAGAAATGCAAAAAAGCATGATGAATTGTGGCATGGTAAGATGATGTGTAAAGGGAAACGAATTGTCATTTGGCACTAGTCTTCACGTATTCTTGGATTTTAGAGTTATGATTTGTATCTAGGGAAGTTGGAATATAATGTAGAAATAAGTAAAATCACTACAGACCATTTGATTGCTTTTAATCAAGACCTTGACTTTAGTATCTAGAAAATGAAAAATTAAGTACCTAAAAAATTAAATTTGAAAAGAAAATGGAAAACTCTTATTCCTAATTCCTTAAAAAATACATTTTCCTGAATGGGGAAGATATTTTATTATTAGGGCACATTTTGCTGAAGAGACGGAAGGCAATGGCCAGTCATCGTTAAATTGTCCTTTAGATTTTATGGTCATTAATTATAATTGTATAATCTGACAGCTGCAGAAGAACTAATCGCTGGTGACAGATCACAGCAGTCACTTTGCAAGTGACTTACTTTCCTTCGCAGTAATCTGGCATGTCTCTTAATGTGATGGCAGTGATGCCTGATTGTGTGGCTAGATGATTATTTCATGGGACCATCCCCATTGCCACTGTTCCCACACTGGGTTTCCTTGTCCACAGAAGTCAGAGCTTATGGCAATTTTTTGGCAAAACTAAGATTTCTGTATTAAAAAGGCTCTTGATTTTGAGTTTGTTGTTTTTGCATTTTTTGTTAAAAAAGAGCCCTTTTGGACTCTGGATTTAATTCAGTGTCACAAGTGCCTGCCTAGCAAGCATGAGGTCATGAGTTTGATCCCCAGTACAAAAAAAAAAAAAAAAAAAAAAGCCCTTTCATGAAGTGGTGCTATGATTTTTCATTCTTTTGCTTGGTAAAATAAATGGCAACTGTTCTTTAGTCTTTTGTTTTTGTTTTTGGGAAAGCCATTATTTAAATCTTAAGAACATAGGAATCATAGATCTTAAAAAAAAAAAAAAAAGGTCTATTCAGCACTGAGAAAATAACCAGATTCCTTTTACTAGATTCGTAATTCGTGGGTATTTGTGAGTTTTAAGCTGTATATGAAAAATCTAATTTCTTTATTAATTTTAATTTAACTGGTTTATTTTTTTCTGGCCATTTTGTTGGCTTTTCTTGTATAAAGGAGAGATGCCCATGAGTCAGTTTTTCCTTTATAATGTTTATTTAGGTTTTGAAGGGAAAAGTAAAGTTTTCATAAGACATCAAGAATTAAATATAACAGCTTTCAGTTACCATTTTTAGGAGGTAGGATGGTCCTTGCTCTACTGGCTTACCATTGTAACTTTGATTGAGACCTAAATTTTGGTCTTTTGTCTTCTAGATGGAGTATGCCCATCAGTATCAAATCCTTTAGAAGTTTACCTCATTCCCACACCACCTGAAAATATAACCTTTGAAGACCCGTCATTAGATGTGATCCTTCTTTTAAGAGTTTTACATGCCATCAGTAGATACTGGTATTACTTGTATGATGTGAGTAGTGTTTCCTACTTACAATATTCTCATGTTCTGTTGTTCATGACTTATTGTCTCATAATTTCTGTTCAGTGATTGATGAATCTTCTGTTACACTAGAAATAGAAGTAGTGATTGGGCTAACTGTAGGGATCCTAGTCCAGTGAAGTACAATGTATTCATCCATGGAAACTTTTGCCCTACTTTTTATTTTCCTGGCCTACATTTCTTTGATTAGTTCTCCTGGCAGATTCATAAAATGTTCTGTAGTTATAAATTTATTAATGTAAGCTACAGTTTGAAAAGTTGAACATGGATTTATTAAAGGTTTTAAGGTCTATTTAACGAAATGCTGATTTGTTAGGATTAGAATTTGTTTCACATAAAACATTGGGTGACAGTTGCATGTCGCTTTGACGTGTCTGTGAGGCAGGGAAGGGCTAAGGAGTCAGCCATTTGTGGAGCATGAGCTCAGTTCCCCTCAGGGACTGAGTCCATACCAGTGGGTCCCAGGGTGGGGTCAGAGAGTTCCAGCAGTATGTTACAGGAATTAATTGGGTTAGGGCACACCAGTGTGTTGCATGATGGAGACCCAGAGGTGAGGTCTAGGCACTCTATTTTGGGAAGAGGAAGCAGTTAACAATACTTTATTACATACAAGCTTTTTTTTCCCTCACGTTTTACAGAATGCGACGTGCAAGGAGATTATTCCAACTAGTGAATTTATTAACAGTAAGTTGACAGCAAAAGCAAATAGGCAGCTTCAAGACCCTTTAGTAATCATGACAGGAAACATCCCAACGTGGCTTACTGAACTAGGAAAAACTTGGTAAGACAGTCACTTTGGGTGGCCTTATGAATGTTACTATTGATTCACTCTTTATATGTTTTGTTTCAGAGACACTGTTTTAAGTGGAACTGTTGAGATGTTTGTTAACATTGTATTTCATCACAGCTTACCTAATAGTGTAACTTTAAGGTGGAGGCAGCATTGTTCAGTGGGGCTGGAGCTAGTCCTAGCATGTCTTTTACATGAAATGGAAATGTGACTGAGGAGATTCATCCTCAGCTGTCCTGAAATTGGACTCTAAAGATGGAGTTGCTTAAATTTCTGAGCTGTGTGAGCCAGCAGCTCTTAGGTCTGTGTTGCTGAATTCATTCGCCGCTGACCATAGGTGACTTATTAAACACAGCGAGATAATTAGAAATTGAGCCGGGCATGGTGGCACATGCCTATAATCCCAGCTCTTGGGAGCCCAAGGCAGTAGGATTACTGCAAGTCCAAGGCCAGCCTAGGCTACATAGTGAATTCAAGTCCAACCTGAACTGCATAGTTAAACCATCTCAAAAAACCAACAAAACAAAACAAGAAAAGAAAGAAAATTGAGATTTTTCTCTTGCACTAGCGTATCCTCAAGTGGCTGCCATGATGCTCAGAACAGCCACAAAGCATTCAGGTGCTCAGAGGAGACGCTCTGGACTGTATTCTCAAGAACTGTAAAACATGGGTCCAGTGCATTAGGCCACTGGTGTAAGAAGTCTATCATGTCCATTTTTTGAAAATCAGTAACTGCATTTTGGCAGTATTGAGTGACTTAAAATGCCAGTGCTGGGAAGAAAATCATGGAATAGCAAAGCCTTACTGTATGTGGCAGGTGGGGTTGTGGAGGTCACATAAGTGACGTCATGTTTTAAATTTTAGCTCTCACTTGGCACATTACATTTTCCAAAAACCTTGGGATGGATTAAAGATTATCTTGGCTATCTCTGGTTAAAATGTCAGCTTTTAAGGTAGATTTTACAGAGAAAGGCTGCTTAAGCCCTCATGCTTTGGGCACTTAGTGTAATGTGCTCCGTGTGCGTGTGCGGGTGTGCTCCTGGAGTCTCATCTGCTCAGGACTCTGAGGCAGGAGGAACACTTGAGCCCAGGAGTTTGAAGCCAGCCTGGGCAGCATAACAAGACTCAATTGCAACAAAGATTTTAACCAAATTTTTTAATAAAAATTTTTTTAAGTAAGAATTATGAAAATTCTTAAAAATTCTCTTAGACCACCTTACTGGTTCTGTTTATAATTAGTATTCTGTGTTAAATTATAAATTGTTTCTAATATAGATTTTTATTTTTTTAAAAAAAGGCTTCTGATTCTTATCCTGATAATAAATTTATATTATGTCTTGTTTCAGCCCATTTTTCTTTCCTTTTGATACCCGACAAATGCTTTTTTATGTAACTGCATTTGATCGGGACCGGGCCATGCAAAGATTACTTGATACCAACCCCGAAATCAACCAGTCTGATTCTCAAGATAGCAGAGTTGCGCCTAGATTGGATAGAAAAAAAGTAAGTCTCTCCCAAAAATAATTGAACCGAAGTTTTCAAAATAATGGGAAAACTAGAAATGGTGGTATACCTAATTATGCCATTTGGTTTTGGAGGCCCAACTGAACCACAGTCCTCTCATTCTTTATCTATTCTTAATCTCTCTCTTAGCCATATTTTCCCATCCTGTCTTAGAGTTTGGCTGTGATTCTTTTATCCAGCAGTGACAGCTTCCTCCTCACCCCATTTCTTGAAATCATTTCTTTAATTTTTTTTTTTAGTTACCATAATTGCTGTACCAAGAAAGAGTCTTTTTCCCAAGACTTTCTTTTCTTTCTAAATTAAGAACTCAAAAGTATATCCTTCCTTTTAAAACTGACCCATTATGCAGTAGTTAGAATTAATCACATCCATTTCACTCCTCTTAACAAATCACTCTAATTAGAAGAGATGGGAAAAAAAATCCTTCACGTATTTTGAGTCACTATACCAGTCAGCTCCAGTGTTGCTGACTTCGTCTCCTACTCTTCTGTCCTAACCGCTCGGTCATGCTGTGCACCGCAGTGCTCACAGCCCCTCCGTCTGCGGACCTGTCCTACACTTCTGACCCGCGTTGTGTTTTAAAAACTTAGGACTTTTCTGTTCGTCTTCCTTTTTGTTTGCTGAGGATGTCTCTCTTGCAAAGGTTCTGTCTCCAAAAGCCTCGTGTTACTGGTATTTAGATTAAAACGGAGCTGAAAGGGGTTTTTGATAAGAAAAAAACCAAATAAGTATTTTACTTAAAAACCACCCTTTGCCTAAAATCTTCATTTGCCTCATGAGGCTTCCGCATACAGTGGTGCTGCTGTGCTTCAGAGATCGCAGGGCCTTTCTCACCCTCAGGAGTCTCAGTACTGTCGGAAGCAGCACTTAGCAGTGGGGCCACGGCTCACCTTGCTTACTTGCCAGCCTGTTCTCCGTCAGTGCCCAGGGAGATTTCTTGTAGATGTGGCCCTGAATTGCATCCGTGTTTGGCAGGGCCACAGAAATTATTTCCTTTCCAACTTGAATTTTCTAAACTTCTAAGGAGCTCAAGATAACTTAGTAATTACTCTTGTATCTAACTTTCCTTCATCTGTACCAGGAAGCTCTTGATGTTTGTAGCAGTCCAGCTGCTTTTTAACCTTTCCTGAGGTAGGTGTTTAAAGAAATACTTTTTTAACAATTGAATTGATTATCTTGCACTTCAGGAGAAGCCAGCTGTTGATTAAAGTGCAGTGCAAGTCACGTGTAGTTTCTTCACGCCTGTGCTCTCTTTGTAGCGTACTGTGAACAGAGAAGAGCTGTTGAAACAAGCTGAGTCTGTGATGCAGGACCTTGGCAGTTCCCGGGCCATGTTAGAAATCCAGTATGAGAACGAGGTGAGCATACGAATCTAGTTGTGATGCTTCCCCTGACTTTTGCTTATCATAAAATAACATTTGAGTTTCTTTGTACTATGAAATTCTCAAAGGCATTGGGAAAAAAATCCAAGATTTGTTCTACTTTATTTATTTATTTATTTATTTATTTATTTATTTATTTATTTATTAATTTTTGGCGGCACTGGGGATTGAACTCATGACCTTGTGCTTGCCAGGCAGGCGCTTAGACCGCTGAGCTAGATCCCCAGCCCTATTTTTGAGACAAGGTCTCACTATGCCGTTCAGGCTGGCCTTGAGCTCACTTTGTAGCCCAGGCTGGTCTCGAACTCATAATGATCCGCCTGTCTCAGCCTCCCGAGTGCTGGGATTACAGGCGTGAGCCACCATGCCCGGCTTGTTCTACTTTCTTTTCAGTGAGTTGTAAATTCTCCATTTTTCAGAGGTTTAACTATGATTGAAAAAACTAGTTTTTTTCCCCCTCTTGCATCAGGATGTGTTTGTGTAATCTTTAAGTTCATAAAGTGAAAGAGTATTTTAAACATCTAATAGCTTTAGAAATGCTTCTTTTTTAAAAAAAATGCAGATTTACAGAAATGAAGTGATAAACTACACATTTACCTACCAAAAGTTTTTTCCCACCACTTTGCACTCAGTCCCTTTCTCTCCTTCAGCCCCACCAATCAGTCATCTATTTTCTGACCCTGTAATTTTGCCTTTCTTGTGATCTCACAATAAATGTAATCATTTTGTATATAGCTGTTTGTCTCCTTTCATTTACCATAAGGCTTGTGAGATTGCTGTATGTCCCAGTTTATTTCCTTTTATTATCAAGTAGTGAATATCCAGTCATAGGGATGTGTACCATAGCATGTTTACCAGTCACCAGAGCATTGCACATTTGGATTGTTTTCATCGTTTACTGTTAGGAATATTTGTGTTCGTGTCTTTTGTGTGGACATCAGTTTTTAGTTCTCTTGTGTAAACAGCTCAGAATTTAATTTCCAAGTCATTTGGGTAAGGTTGTTTTAACTTTGGAAGATGTATCAAACTGTTTCCCAAAGTGGCTGTCATGGTTTATGTTTCAGTTATCTTTCTCATTGCTGAGACAAAATACCCAACTCCCAAAGGCAAAGGAGGAAAAAATTTAGTCCACAACAGGCTGGCTCCAAGGCAGGGTGGCACATGGCGGAGGTCATTGCAGAGCAGAAGTCAGCAAGGCAAGCGACAAGTGACAATAGCAACTTCTTTCTGTGTCTTTTATAGTCAGTCTAGGCCACCCAGGGTTGGGCAGGTGCCAAACCAACCAGTGGACTAATTTAATAATCACACACCCTTAATCCCAGCATCACACACTGTAGATCCAGCCATGGGGGACATCTAGAACATGTCATTCCTGCCAATAATGTATGCATGTGAGTTCAATTGCTTTCCGTATTTCACATATGGTCTTACAGACTTTAATTTCAGTTATTCTATGGCGGTTATGTTGGTATTTTATAGTGACTTCAATTTACATTTCCCTGGTGGTTAATGACATTGAGCATTTATGTATCTCTGAAGAAGACTGAAGACTGAAGAATTTTGTCTAGGTTTTCATTGGGGTTTTGTCATTAAGAAGAATTTATTTTTTTTGCCTGCATTAACGTCTTCTGTGAGTATCTTGATGTTATTTTCTTCCTTTTTGTTTCTTTTTTTATAAAATGTCTTTGGAAGAGCAAACATTTTTAATTTTTATGAAATCTAGTTAATCGTTTTTTCTTTTCTGATTTTATGCTTTTCACATTCTAATTTCCCCCTAAACTGTGACCTCAAAAATTTTCTCCTATGTGAAAACTCTTAGTGTTTAATCTAATTAAAGCTCATTTTTAAGTACAGTATTAATGAGGATTTGAGGGTCTTTTCTCTTTTAAAAAAGTTAGTTTTTCCAGCAGCATTTGTTAAAGACTATTCTTGCACCTGTTTGAATAACCTTGACGCTTGGAAATCAAGTGACTGAAGTTTTGAATCTCTTTCTAGATGTTCCTACTCAGTTCTGTTAACCCTATGCCATTTTGTTACTGTGGCAGAAAAATTCCTAATCAAGTAGTTTGAGTCTTTCAACTTTTTCAGAGCTGTTCTGGTTCTCCTTCACTAATGTTTCCATGTAAATTTTAGAATCAGCTCATCAAAGTCTGCACAAAGTTTGGCATGATTTGTTGTGTTTTAATCCATTTGGAGAGGGGACATGTTCACAGTATTGTGTCTTCTGACCCACAAACACGGTGTAACTGTAGCTGCCCACTTAATTAGGTCCTAGCTTTTCTCAACATTGTCTCATAACTTAGGTCTTTTCTTGCACGTCCTTTGTTAAATTTCTCCACAAGTATTTTTGTTCTGATGACATTGAAAATGGTGCTTTTGTTTCATTTCAGTTTTCGTTTTTTTAGTTCATAGAAGTGTAACTGTGTTTTGTGTTATTGGTCATGTTCTCTGTGACTGTTATAAAGTTCATTACTAGTTCCAACAGATCATTTGGGATTATTGTAGACTCAGGGCTTAGGAAGCTTTTCTATAAAGGACCAGAGAGGAAACATTTTTGAACTCTGTGGATCATATAATTTCCATCACAAGTACTCGATTCCATTTTTGTAGCTTGAAAGTGGTCATAAATGAATGGGCTTGGCTCTGTTGCAGTTAAACTTTCTGCTCACTAAAAATTGAAGTTCATGTCATTTGTATATCTTGAAATATTGTTCAAATTTTTCTTTCAACATTTTAAAAAATCTATCATTCTTAAGCTTGGAAACATTGCACAAAGGGCAGAGGGCCAGGCACATGACTAGGCCCACCAGTTGCAGCTTGCTGAACCATATTGTAGACAGCGGCGTCATCTGGGAATAAAGGCAATTTTACTCTCTCTCGCTAATCTTTATTTTCTGTGTTGAGATTATTTTCAGCAGGCAGTACAGGATACCAAAGGCTCAAGTAAATCTTTTCTTTGTATATTTTAATTTCAAATGATAGGCACAAAATTTATGAGAATTTTGGCTTTTTTTTTTTTGTGGCACCCGGGATTTGAACTCATGACCTTGTGCTTGGCAGGCAAGTGCTTAGGCCGCTGAGCTAGATCCCCAGCTCAATTTTGGCTTCTTGAACCTCTTCTGGTCTTAAAATTTCAGAGCTTCGACAGTAGCCATTTTTTCACCTCAGCTTTCATATTTATAAAATGTGGATAGTAACAGTACAAGCTCAAAGGTGTGAGTGGTTTGCGTATGTGAAGAGTTATACAGTGCCTGGTTCATGTTAAATCCTTCATAGATTTAAGCTAACGAATATTCAATCAGCAAAAATAAAATATTCAGGCAGGTGTGGTGGGCGGTGCATATGTGTGTAATCCCAGCACTCAGGAGGCTGAGGCAGGAGGATCACCATGAGTTCAAGGCCACGCCAAACTACAAAACAAGACCCTGTATCAAAAACTAATTTAAAACTATTTTAAATTAAATTAAATTTTGAGCTGTCATGTACTAAGAAGTTTCCTGTGTGCTAATTGTCCAGCTTATGGCAGAATGTCTTCATTGCAGTGTAGCTAGGCAGACAGGACTGAAGCACAGAGGGCGTGGCAAGTCGCACTGATGAGGATTCTGTCTCGGCTGTGGGGTGGGCGGCCTCCTGGAGAGAGGGGGCTCTTGAGTTAGATTTTAAGGAAGGGTTGGGGGTTGAGGGACTGCTTGCTGCCAGTAGGTGGGGTTTAGAAGAAGGCTCCTGTGTGGTGGGAATGGTGGAAGTGAGCACAGCAGGGCAGGGAGATGAGTAAGGAGACCCTTGGGGTGGGGCCCTTGACTCCCAGGCTGAGAAATTTGGGTTCGTTCTGAATCCACCCTGATAGGCTGTTGCTCCAAGGATATAATCCTTGCAGGTGGACATAGTCCACATTTCTTACCTCTAGGACTGCAAGCCCTCTGCTCTAACGAACTTACTGTGCTTCCCTTACTTGAGCGTGCCCTCTACTTTTTCATTCCAACCAGGAGCTTTTCTCTGGCCAGGAATATCTTGTGTCCCTCTCTCATTCTTTGTGGCTCTGTTGAAATGGTCTTATATGAAACCCAGATGAGCTGAGGATGCCTTCACATTAAGAAGCAGGATTGAATCACTGCTGCAGGAATTGGAAGTTTATGATCCTCCTGATGGGTCGTACCTGTCGAATCAGGAAAAGAGGCCAGGAACTAGCTTTGTAGGTGCATAGGGCTTCAGGTTGAGTCAAATTCATCGTCACAAATCAACCAGTGGCCTTTAAGATTTTTCTGCCCAGCTCTAGAAGAATCAGAAGTGTCAGATTAAAATCGTCTACACCTAAAATTGAGATGGTTAACTCTTCCTGGTTTGCTGGTCTCTGGACTCAGAATGGCCCTGGGGATTAAGGCTATGAACTGTCCAGTCTCTTTGGGGTAGTGGAAGATTGGGAGCATAGACTCTGGATCCTGGTGTCCCCACTTAACTGACTGTGTAGAGTTTAGGGAGTTCTGTAAACTCCTTAGTCCTCATCTCAATTCAGAATATCCTTGCCGCCTCCTCATACTGGTAGAATGTTGGTGAACTAAGATGTAAGTAGCCAGCTACCTTTTTAATGTTGTGGGTGGGTGGAAAAAACGTTCCTGGAAAGTTCACCTTCATCTTCAGGGCTCCTACTGCCCAAACAGATGTTGACCTGGCCCTTCTGTCTCCTGCAGAGATTGACAGAGCAAGTGCTTTCAGTTATTCTGCTTAACCTGAAATAATTTTATGCCAAAGAGAAAAACAATGAGCTGACTTTAAAGCACCATCTGGTGGATGCAGTGTGTTAGTGCAACTTCTTCCCTTTTCTTCTCCCTTTCCTCCAATACCTGGGATTCAGTGGAGAACAAATACACAAATGTCCCTACCATTCTACAACCTTTAAATTGGGAAGGCTAACACATTCATGCACGCGCACGTGTGCACACACACACATTGAGCTTTGTAATGAAGAAAAGTAAAACAAAACAAAAGCGTGGAGCATGATGGATAGGGAGGAGTAGGTGATCTAAGGGGATAATA